>OMKP01069877.1:0-10741 GCA_900302375.1 Bathygadus melanobranchus | reverse complement strand
TGAAAACAATAAGTGTGCGTGTGGACAAATTTACATTTACATTTAGGGCATTTGGCAGACACTTTTATCCAAAGCGACTTACAAAAAGTCAATAAAGAGCCCTTGTTGTTCACAGACAACTCTTCTTCTCAGAATAACAGCATATATTGTGAATGGGACCATAACAAAAAGTGACTTCCTCCCCGTCGGGGAATTGAACCCCGGTCTCCCGCGTGACAGGCGGGGATACTGACCACTATACTAACGAGGAGCTGATTCCTGACTGCTCTTGTATTTGGTAGACATGTGGACATGTCTACCAAATACATAAGACCCTTACTCTTAGCTATGCTGTTATTGTTGCGATTGGTCAGAAACCTGACCTATATATTCAGTTTGGTACCCTTCCATAAGAAATGAAAAATCAAGGAAGAACATGACATCACATCCCAATTGATTCATTTACATTTAGAGCATTTACATTTACATGTAGAGCATTTGGCAGACGCTTTTATCCAAAGCGACTTACAAAAAAGTAACACATTTGTCGAAAGAGGGAGACAACAATATATCGCTGAAGGTAGACTGCAATTAGAATAGAACAAGTTACAAGCATTCCTGGTTGCCAGGTCAATAGAGCAAGTTTACAAACTTACAGTTGCTAGGTTGGCTCCTTGCTGTACAACAGCAGGTAGCTGATTCCTCATAATTAAATGACATGACATGACGTGTCTACCGGTGTACATGTGGCAGAGCTCTGAGGACGAGTCCCGTTGGGTGGAGGAGCTGATGAAGATGCACACCGCCAGGGTCCGAGACGTCGAGCTTCTGACGGGACTGGACTTCTACCGGCGGACCGCCCAGAGCTACCCCGAGATCCTGTCGCTCAAGACGTACATGCACACCTACGAGAGTGAGATCTGAAGAACGCCTCGGCCAACGCGCTTTCCGGTCAGTTCCGCATGGTGTCAAATAAAAAAAGGTTTAGTGGCAGAAAGATTGAATTGTATAAAATGCAGTATTTATTTTTTGTGAAGTCTGTTGGAGATGGAACAAATAGAGATGGAAATTCAAGTTGCTGGTGTTTGTCATCGTGTTGGTTAACATATCATTGTTGAGAGTTGAGATGAGGTTAGCTGAGTGTGAATTCGAGAACGATCACAATTCTTTGTTCTCCTATAAATGCGATTCTTCTTCTGGTCCGAGAGAGGCGCGGAAAACAAATTATCACTATTTATCTTTTTAAAAATGTTTTGTTAACTGTGGTGCTGGAATGTTTATATTTGGATATTTGTGCTGTACCTCCTCGTGATTCAAAGTCCACCAATCATGTGAACGTTCACCAGCGTGGTATGTGGCGTCCATTTTGCACCCCGCTAATTAAAGGCTAGATTAGGATTAGGTTTCACAGGTTCACAATTAACCGTTTTTAATGTAGCGCCAAGTGGATTAACTTTGCTGGTTTGAGTGTGATGTCGTTGCAAAATGTGAACAACCTTGATAGTACCACTGCTTTATTATCTGCTTATTACAATAAATACGTTAGCTCGGGCGTAGCATGTGAGCTCGAGGATATCGGCTCTGGGCTAGCTTTAGCTTTAGCAGTAATCCAAACATTCTTCACTACCAATTCGTTCTTTTAATAGTTTTTATTTTGCCATGGATAAAAAAGGGAATACCTCAGGAGACATATGCTAAGCTTCACACTGCAGTAGTGAGTAGTCGTGTACTGTATGGTAGAGAACAGAAAGTCCAACGTACATCATTTTAAAGTTTAGTTTGTGCTCAGTCTGTTTGTGAAATGCCGGTACATAATAAAGGCCCTGATGTTTAAGCTAGGAATGACCCAAGTGATCCTATTCACTTCACCTTGGGACTTGTTGTTGTATGATATGTGTACAGAATTATTGTGCAATGCTAGCAACCTCCATTGCATGTTCATTTGTGAAACGGTGGCTGTCCTCGACAATGAACGCATGAATCACTAAAGGGGCTGCGACATGTTAAAGTGGGCTTTCTATGAGCGTACTCAAATTCATATAGACCAGTCAATATTTAAAACGTTTACCCATCTAGTGGGTGAATGGGGAACCAGACATGTATCTTAACCATTGTCCTCTACTCAACATCCTGTAGCATGATTTATATTTATTGCTTTCCCAAAATACTGCCTCAGTCATTTTTGTCTATATTGCTTCACAAAGATGTTATCGAGATTCAATCATTTTAGCATATCAATAGAGTGACTACTGGATATTGTATTGGTGCCCAATTCATGGCCTCTCTGGCAAAGCCAATCATTTTTATGTGCATCATTCCATTTTGACCCACTGTAGTTTTGCCATGAATTAGAATGAATATAGATAATACCATATATTTTCTCATTTTGTTCCGAGTAACAACTTTATGTAATGTGATATAAAGTGTTTATTTGTATGTCTGTATGTGTGTGTGTGTGTGTTGGGTTGTCGTGGTGGCATCATAAATATTAGTAATAGTGAATGTCTGAGATGTTGATCAATGTCCATTGGATTTTATGCACAATAATGATTTGCGAACAATAGGGATTATTTTATGTGAAACATAAACCACCTGTGTGATTGATCTATTTATGTTTGCTATAAAGTCCTGAATTCCTCATACAATAAAGCAATTTTGTATTGCATGTTTTTGTGTCCTTTGGAAACTAAGAAACTAAGTTTACTAAGTTAAGAATTAAGTTTAACCAAATAATGTAAGAAAAGGAGGTAGGCAATTTCTTAGTTAAGAATACATAAAGACAACTACGCATATACTCTAAACATTGGGACACCGGAGCAGCATCGCGTTGTTTTACTGCCCCCTTGTGGCCAAACATAGAATGCATTTCTCAACCCAAGTCATCGTCATCATCAAAAGTTTGCTTGAAGCAAATCCTGACACATAAAAACCCCGTACGTCATCATCAAAAGTCATTTAATTCCTGAACTGAAATCGTTGGGTTTGGTAATATTTTATTAACAATATATGAATTCCTTTTTTTACAAAATAAAAACAAAAGAAAGAGCAAAGCATGTCTTCAAGTAGCTACAGGCCGTCGTGAGTTGAACACCTTGACCCCGTTTTGCGTGGAGGATCGGGCGTACTTGGTCAACAGAGCTGCAGTGGTCTGCTTCTCACCACACAGGTCCCTATAGATACACAGATACAGAGGGTGAGGGAGAGAAACACTGGAAAACACAGAACACATCCAAGGCCAAGGGTAGACAACTTAGACATCTTACAGCCATAGCCACCTTAGAGCATAATAATCATAACATGGTCATTTACCAATTACACAAATCATTACATGTGAGAAATGACATTAATGTATAATTTACATATCAACCAAGTTGAGTTTCACTGACTACGTAAAACTGGAAAACGTAGCAGGCTGCAGTTTAGCTGTCCTTTAGTGCCATCTAGTGGTGAGAAATGATTTAACATAGGAGGCTGCAGTTCAGCTGTCCTTTAGTGCCATCTAGTGGTGAGAAATGATTTAACATATTTGTTTAATTAGTTAATTTTACTATTAACAAATGTGTTGTTTGGGCATTACATGGAACAACAACATCTTATTGAAGACTGTTATTGAACAACACTAACTGGATGTATGGTGTGATGTCGGCCTCTGTCCACTTCTCCCGGAGGGTGAACAGGTGGTTGAAGCGCTCTTGGGTGTCCTCCGAGAGGTCCTCAACCCTCAACAGACAGATGGTGTGCAGCCCAGAGCCACGGTCCACCAGGGCTAAGCTCTGGAGCAACACAAAAAGAATAATACCATAATACATATCGTTAATAAATATAAAATATCTATAATAAATATCCATGAGATTTCTAGCAGTGGCCATGCTGCCTTAAAGAGCAACTTGTGGGTTTCGGTCCCCGGTTAATTAATGGTTAATTCATTTGGGGAACCTATGTCGCAAACTGATTACAGCTGGACTTGATTTTATAATGCAACATGCACGCGCAGACCAAAAAGAACATGACGTAACTTTTCCTGAGACAAATGCGAGTACTACAGTGTTATTGTGATTGTTCTTACAATGGCAAGTACAATCACAATAGCAAAAAATGTAATTGTGATTTGCTACATGATTTCTCCACACATTAATTCACTAGAGACGCCGACCTACAAGTTGCTGTTAAACACCGCTAAAAACAAAACAACAACCCCAAAATGTGTCTAAAATGGTTTACTATTTTCCCATTCCTCAACTAGTTTCATTTTATTTTAATTTCCTGGCTCAGCATGCAGAACACGCCGCCATCACCCTGCAGGTTATGCTCCTGGCGTACTACTGTGTTAATAGTGGTAGAGCCTCACCTTCAGCTGGTCCAGCCTGGTTCCCATACCCTCTGGCACACTCTGCTGCCACACGTCCTGGAACTCCCGCAGGTTGAACTTGACGGCGTTCTGCAGCAGCAGCGTGGCAGTGGCCTGGCACACTTTGTCCTCGTCCAAGGCGTAAAACACTTGCTCTGCACAAGGGAGGAGGAAAAGGCCAAAGGGGGCACAGAATATATCGTCACGACACAAGGGCGTCACTTTATGTTGAAAGGTGGTGGGGGCATAACAGCTCAAATGAAAAATAAATACATTTTATAAACTTCTAAATATCTTAAGCTATTTTTCAGAACATTTAAAAACTGATGGGGACACACAAAATAGTGTAAATGACTCCTTGGTTAACATAATTAACCAAGCTGCTGTGACCAAAACACATTTAGACATTTTACCAAGCAAAGGAAATAATTCGTTCTGATTTATTTTTATGTCAGGAAGTGATGAACCATCAACTATGTTATTAGTTCATCGTCAACAAAGTAACAATACTGATTTGTTTCTCTTACCATTTTCAGTGAACCGTTTTCCATAGCAGTTCAACCAATGTTCAATCATCTCCCTATGTGTGAGATAGAAAGGATTTTATTCAACAACCATTTTCTCTCTCACACAAAACACAACACAACACAACACAACACAACACAACACACCTGGGCTCCAGGGGGCTGAGTTCCTCCAGACATGTTTCCAGGGGAACCTTGTTGAAGGACCAGGACTCAGAGTCTACCAGTTGAGTCACGTGACCCAAAAGCTTCATCTCATAGTCAAAGTCCAGCATGCGCCAGTAGCCTGGAAACACAGTGGTACTGTAAACATGGACACGACCATTTTGTATAAGAGAACATTATAGTAGCGAGTGTATGTGTATTTTTATTATGCATGCATATAAAGGGACACCTTACCATCTACCTGACAGGCGTGGATGGTCTGAAGCTGGGCTTGTAGCTCTTTCTCACTGGCTTGGATCCGCTCCAAGAGATCCAGCATGGTGTACTGGGGACAAGGAGGGAGAGTGCTCAAAATGTCCACTGCTTCTCCTCAAATGCATAGCAAATATAAAAGGCAATGTATTATTTAAAAGTGTACCAGGTTTCCTGTGTTCTCCTCCTGTCCTCTTAAAGCGGGCCCTTCGTAGGGATTCTCCATCAAAAGCTGCTTCAGTTTCTTCAGCTTGGGCCGCTGCTTCCTCAACTCCCAATAACTGCTACAGAACCCCCAGATCTGCAACAGAGACAGGATGTCTTCTGTGTAAGTATGGATGAGGGGACCATTCATAGGAGTTGGGTCAGACACTGCAGTGTTTTTTTTCAGTAGGCCTACCTGTGTATGCAACAGGTGAGGGCTGTCCTGGCTGCCTGACAGCTGGTCAGGAGTCTTGCAACCAGGCACAAATAGAAGCAAGTTTGACGTATCGGCCATCTTCAAGTCGTAGGTTTTGTCGCCACTGCAGAGCACGGCTCGCTCGTCTTTATCGCCCCGGATCACCAGGCTGCAACACAAGGAGGTGAATACAAGAGTCTCCACACACATGACAATTCGGCTGTAAACGTGTTGTTATTACATTTGAATCGTGAGCTTGTAATGTCATGACATAAGGCAGTGCTTAGTCAATGCCAGATCAGCCAGTTGTCATTACCTTTCACCGGCTTCAATGTGCTTGCATAGCGTGTCATCCAACTCCATCAAACAATAGTCGGCTGATAAAACATTCTCCCCAAAAGACAGACAATGGATCGTTTTCTGTAAATCATCTTCTTGGAGTTTCGCAATCTGCACGGTTGCTTGCACCTCTTCCAATGTTCGCATCTTGTGTACTTTGCGGACTACGTTATGAATCGCTATATAAACACTAATCACAAGATTGGACGCTCACAGAGACAAAAATACTGCACACCTTACTGTCAAAATTACGCGCGTTCTCAGCTACCAGCCGGAAATGACGGCATATGACGACTAGAGAGTGCATGACAACCGACGAGCATGTGCAGGTCGTGTGTGTAATAACAATTAAATAGATAAGCCGTGTGACAAGCGACATTTATGAATCCGATCTACACATGCATGATCTGTACCCATTCAAAAGTGGATGTATGGTTAATAAAATGAGTGTAGTCGGTGCCATATATTCTCTCTCTGTATTTCTGTATTTATCTCTGTGAGGGTGCCGACAAAATAGCGCCGTGTAGAGAACAGTATTTTGATACAATTGACATATTTAATAACATAAGTGTTTCCTACATTGTACACACTTTTAATTACGTAATTATTAAAGATTATATTTTAAAGAAAGAACTGAATGAACGAAAAAAAGGTTTATCCAAAACAAACCTTGTAGGGGAACAAATGTATTACGTGCATGTTTCAACCCGGAAGTCTTTCGCTGCCGGCCGTGCTGTCAGTAGCTGAGATACATGTTTTTTGAGGGTCAAGATTTCTGGAAGACGAATCAATAGTCTATCAAATATGTCAAACTTTTCAAGAACTGCCCAGGTAATATTAGTGTCTCGAGATTACATCGTACATCATGTTACAACAATAGTAAAAACACTCGCTGTTGTTAACACTGCGTGTTTGCAAGGTTACTATCCCATGACATGCTAGCTCTGAAAACGAATTTGGAAATCTTCATATGTTCATGTATTCATGGTCGCGTGTTTCACTAATTCTCCCGTCAGCTTTTGTTAATCATGTCAATGTTTCAGACTGTGTATTCTGTTATTGATACGATAAGTGCGCTGAACGAAAGTAATTTACTTGTTTTGGTATGGTAACGTAGACCAATGCAATAGCCCTAATCTTCACACAATTGTTGATGTACAATTGTGTGGGTGTGCACAATGTACAATTGGTGTGCACAATGTACAATTGGTGTGCACAATGTACAATTGTGTACACCCTCGGGACAATATATTTGGTTGTTCTTAATATATCTTTCTTCCCTTCCTTTCAGCAATGGGCAACTTTCGCCCGATCATGGTTTCTCATTGACGCTAAGATGCAGCCACCTGGGAAAATTGCCACCATGTGTGCTGTGAGACTACAGGGGAAACACAAGCCCATCTATCATGCACTGAGTAAGCCAGACCTCCGGTAGCCATACCCTTTTCATTCAAGCATGAACCAGTTTATGAATCCCTACAACCATGCTAACATTTAATAATATATGGGGCTGTATACACATCCTATGCCATATGCAGTTCTATGAAAATCTTTATGGTGGATTAGATTATCTCTTGAAACTTTTACCTCGTATGTAAGTGTAAAACAACACAAACTTATTTTTTTATGTATTGAGGGGTGACTAATCAGCCACTGGCTAAACCCACTATGGCTGTACCTAGCACTGGTTTCATAGCCCTACATAGTGCTAGTGTTGGCCAGCGTTTTAATTTGGATTTGATGCATTTTTCACTCTCCTCCTGTAATGACTGTTGAAGTGGAGGCAAGGAGGTAATTCTTTTGCAGCTTTTGTTTTGCTATGTGTTTGGAGGTATGTTCCACCTTTTGATTAACTATTGAACGTAAGTATTTCCTTTTTGTGGGTTGAAAGCTTTTAAAAATAGAAACTAAATATAATTTTTCTAAATGAAGGAAAACCCTAGAAACAATCAAAAAGAAATGCCTCCATATCTAAAGTAGAGTTGTGTACACGTCTATTATGTTGCATATTTTTAACATATTGATACAATAATTTAACTGATAATATGATAATTTCTCTATCTGATTTGACTAAAGTTTTTGGATGGCTCATTTAGATTTAGACTGTGGTCACGTGAAAGACATGAGTTTCACCATATGAAGTTCCTGACTCCAGTGTTCCATAATGCTCTGGAATCATCGTGCGCTATTTTCCATGCAGGTGACTGCGGTGACCATGTGGTTGTAATGAATACCAGACACATAGCCTTCTCTGGAAACAAATGGGAGCAGAAAGTCTACTCCTCACACACCGGGTAATAACCTGCCTCCTTTGTAGGGCTGAACAAATAATCCAAATATTATCAGAAGTGCAATATGGCCAAGTGCAATATCCAAATCACAGGAGCTACAATGTTTTGATAAGGGTAGAATGTTTTTCCCAGCTGTAAGAAAACATGTTTGTTTGGTACAGACCCCAACAAATGTCACATGATTTTAATAGTTGTTTTCTATGAAAATTGTGATTAAAATGAAAAAGATAATTCCCACTAACAGTGAATCATATCACCATCGCAATATCTGTCAAAATAATCGCAATCTTATTTTTTTCATTCAGCCCTACTCCTTTGTGTCCTGTTGTTAAATTATGAGTTTTATATTATTCTCTTTCCACTATTATCGGTCATAAGGCATGCCTGTAATGAAACTTACACGGTCACAATAAGATTACCCATCAGAAGCCACATATGCCAAAGCAATACCAAAGTCCATCATGTAATTGATGTGTATTTTCTGTACCACATAGGTATCCGGGAGGATTCAAGCAAGTCACGGCGACTGAGCTCCATCTTAAAGACCCCAAAGCTGTGCGTAAAAAAAACCCCCCTCAAACATTACACCACCAATTACTTAACAGGTCATTGTTGGTTCCGCTGCTGAGGTGAGAATGTTGTTCTGCACAGACCAGTTGTCTCTCTACTGTTATGGTATATAGCCTATTGCTGAGGACCCGAGGAAGTGAAGTGTCGAGCGGTTCTCCAGAAAGCAGCAATGCAACGGAGGCCAGGCAATAGACCCGTTTCTAACGGGCACGTTCCGAACGGGCAGGGCACATGACGGTCACATGGCGGTCACATGGCGGTCACATGACGGTCACATGACTAGTATTAGTGATTGGGAAAAGGCAAAATTCCAATGGTCTGTCGCGAAGCCCAAGTCTAGTCTGTGTGCTCTCTAAACACTTGCTGCTGAATTTTGTCCTGAATGAACTAGGTAGTTAAACACTGACAGTAATTCTATGTGATTGTTGTGGTTACATCCAAGGTCCACTTGGTGCATTGACTGTGACAGTAGAATTATGAGGCCTACACAGAGAAGGTTCCAAAAAAAAAAAAGGTTTTTATTGTTGTCGACAAGGAGGACGCTCTTGAATCGCGCCCGGTGATCCATGTCTGGTTTCCAATCACAGGTTCCTCCTGAAACCATAGTGAAGGAAAATATTATGCTGGCTCTGGGTTGTCATTTTAATCAGGCATTTGAACTGCAGGCTTGTGTCCTGTCTGGGGTATAATTGCAACAAGGTTTGGCTGCTTTGAGGGAGAGGAAAGGGGAGTCGGACCAAAGGGGAGATTTTTCAGTGGTGCATCCTTTCAGTATCCATGTGTTCTGAATCTATTTCTGATTAACAATAATACAGCTAATTTGAACAAATGATTGACTTTCATCATCACAAATTTAGCACAAAAAAGGGAACTGGTTTGTCTTAAAATCACGCAGTCTAGGGTCGGGCAATAATGACATCGTATCGTCATGAAATGAAGATATTATCGTGATACACAGTTTTCTACGATGAGAAGATTATGCCCTCAAAATAATCAAATATGAGGTTTGAAACATCAGACAGAAAGGAAAACTAGTTATAGTTAGATACAGCATTGACATTTCCATATACTTCAATGTAATGACCCTCAGACAGTTTAGAATTGTAGTATGTTGAGTTCCTAATCATGTCGGGATGTTTTATCGTGTAAGAGATCGTGGGAACACACGTTTCCAAATCACCCAGCACGACCGCGGTCACTCTGTAAATGAACCCCCCATGTTGTCCATTTGCGTTCCTTCCACAGATAGTTAAATTGGCGATTTATGGCATGTTACCGCGGAATCTGCTGAGGCCCACCATGATGCAGCGGCTGCACATCTTTGCAGAGGATGTAAGTCCCTCTTTTTTTGGACTGTCGCGTCGGACTCTCTTTTTCGGACTCTTTTTCGGACTCTTTTTCGGACTCTTCTCTCTTTGTGCAGCACGTCGTCTTTTGACGTTGCGTGAACTGCAAAAGACAAATGACATTGTTCAGAGTGATCTCAAAAATAGCGACCGATCCTGTTTGACTCTATTCACCGCAACGCTACACTGGTCTAGTAGTGTGTGTAGGGTTGCTCCGTTGTCCGAATGTATTCTCGGCCGCAAATAATGTAGCCTAGGGCAGTAACGGTATGGTAACTGCTGACCACTACTGTTATTATTACTATTACTACTATTTAGTGCTTTGTTCTCTAAGCTTATCTTGGACACTGCTTTTGAAGGAAAGAGAGGATTTTGTATTTTTTTAGGCTCATGGTCATCTGCACGTGACTTTTTTTTAAATTCTACCTCATAAAATTAGGAGTGCAAAATGATCTTTTGGAGATTAATGGTGCGTCGAATCACTTCCCTCACATCATAATTGAATCACTGTAAGGTCAGAAGAGCTC
>OMKP01069867.1:20265-32072 GCA_900302375.1 Bathygadus melanobranchus | reverse complement strand
CCGTACGCCGAGCCGAAGGGATTGCCGTCCATGGCGGGCGAGTAGTGTGTCTGGGGGGACGTGTACCGGAGAGAGGCGGCGAAGGGGTTCAGGGAGATGGGAGGGTGCGGGGGGAAGGGAGGCAGGGCCGGCGGGTAGGGCCTGGCCGGGAGTATGGGTCTGCCGGAGGGTAACAGCGGCACGCCGGCGGCATCTCCGCCATCACCGGCAGAAGTGATGCGAGCGTCCGCCGAGGAGCTGCTGAGAGGGTCCAGGAGGCTCAACAGATCGACCGCGCTCTCGTCGGCCTGGGCGGGCTTCAGCAGGTCCTCGCCCGTGCTCATCCCCAAAGCGTGTCTGAACTCCTGCCCCCCGCTCCGAGACACCCCGTCGGCGGCCTCCTGGCGTCTGCAGCGGGGCTGGACCGTGGGGGGGACCAGGGACAGGCAGGGCTCCGGGGTGGTCCTCCCGTGGGGGCGGGGGATGGTGATGTCCCCCTGGCCGGGGGTGGAAGGGTGCGGGCCGGCCGGGTCGGGTCCCGGGCTGGAGCTCCCCCGGGCGTGAGGTGGCGGTGGCGGCGGTGGTCTATGCGGTGCGGGCCTGTGGCAGACAGCAGAGGGGTCCCACGCGGGAGCAGCTCCGTCGTCCGGCCCGGCGGCCCACAGCTTGTTGTAGGGGTTGGTCAGCTTGAGACCCGGGAGAGTGCGAGTGCGATCAACGATGCTCAGGTCCATACGCTGCGAAGAGAAGAAGAAGAATGAAGGGATAACAGGTTTGGTTTGGTCCCCAAACTCCCAAACCTAAAAATGGGCCTACGGGTAGAAGATACAGCCAAATTCGTATAACATTTGGATCAACAATAACCATCTCATTCCTAAAACCGAGTTGACCGAGGTTCTGAGTGAAATGGCCAACACATTGGTCACAGAGGTCACTGTGTCTCGATAGCATCAGCATCATGTGACGCAATGACTCTGTATTCATGGCCTCCTCACCTGGTAGGTGAACTTGGCTTGTTCCTCCAAGCTTTTGGGGGTACGGAGGTCCTCCAAACTCTTAGCCAGGCTGACAGACTGGCTCTCGGGCTCGTCCTGGCAGTTGAAGATGTCTCCCAGCAGGTTCACGTTGGAGAACTTCTCTGTGATCGGGCTGGACGGGGCCGTGTGGCGCTCCGCCCCGACGCCAGGCTCCTCCCCTTCCATCGACTCCGCCTCCTTCAGGGAGCGGTACGGCTGTGGCCTGCGAGACACGATGTTTATCGGCTAAAGTGGGGGCGAGCTTTCCCTAAGCGCTAGCATGTGCACGCACAGACACACATCCACGCGTAAATTAATATGAATGAGTGGCACATGCACCGTTCAGTTAAAAAGACCGATCAAGTGAAACGTGAAGCTGATCAGAGAGGCTGCGTACACTGGCGACCACTCGAAAGGGACGGAGAAGAAAAGGTTGTCGGGGAAACCGGAGCCCGAGCGGTCGTCGTGCTGGAACTCATCTCCGGACGAATCCTCAGACAGAAAGACTGTGTAGTGACGTGTAGGACGCATAGAACTAGAGTGAAAACAGGGACAGATCGGAGAAGACAGAAAACACAGAGCGGGCACATCCAACTTTATATAGAGAGGAAGATCCATAAAGACTGCTCCACACCCAACGATATGAATAAGAACACTGTCCCCCATTCCACTGGCTACATAACACAACTTATATATTTTAACCCTATTTTATTTTATCTACCAAATCTTGTTGTAATCCAACCTCCTGTTGTCTCATATGTACAGACGATCTATATATTACTGAATTCATTATACGAGTCAACTAGGGACAGGCGCTAATAAAATGTCTGTTTCTTTACGTTTTTTAAATGATTACCGATGAGGACGTAAGAAAGAAACCTCATATTTCCAATCCATTTGTAAAAATACTAGTCGGAAAAACAACGGTCAAGTTGCCTATCATTCATTTAAGTGGTCATGGCCATAGCAACACTGGGCGGGGAGCACATCTGTCTGGATTGTAGTTTAAAATGGAATTAAAATAGATGAGAGGGAAGAAGTGAGCAGAGAGAAGTCGATGAATGGAAAGGTAGATTAGTCATCGCAGTCACAGACTCAGATTAGTGAGAGAAAATCAATGTTATTAGCGTAGTGGGCTAATAATGCTAATGCTATTATTAAATTAGCTTTGTTATTGAACAGAACGTGGAAACACTGTTTAGCTTATTCTTTCTTTTTTTTTTTTTATCACAATCAAGTAAATCAATTATGTGGATTGGATTAATACTTGATAGATTAGGATATTCTTACTGGTCAGGGCTGCTGTCCAGGCCGATATGACTGCCAGGTCTCTTGGCTAGCAATGGCGGCCGAGCCTATGGTAGAAAACACAAAGATAATACATATAGAAGCTATTCACTCCATTAGCATACCTATGACTTGCATTTGATCGTTCACACACATGAACACTGGATGTCACTGAGTCAGCAGCATTACACACTAATGACATCATTGAGTGTGTCTTTCCAATATCCAAATAAGAAACACTTCACTGGCTTCTACGGGCTTTTGGTATGGGAAAAATGCCTTGCTTCACAGTCAATGTGCTCTGTGCTATGAGCATCCCCGGTCCCTAACGTGCTAGGAGCATTTCTGGTCCTAAGTATGCTAAGCGCGTTACTGGTCTTAAGTGTGCTAGGAACACTACCGGTCCTAAGTGTGCTTGGAGCATTGCTGGTCTTAAGCGTGCCAAGCGTGTTACCGGTCCTAAGAGCATGGTGATTGGCCGGTTGTCGTCCTCCCAGCAGTTCAGCGACTCTTTTCGGAGGCCACCAGTCGACGACATCATGAACCCTCCCCCCACTGTGGTGGTGGCGGCGGTGGTGGTGGCGGTGGTGGTGGTGTCCTCATCGATAACGGGGCTGCCAGCGGTGGAGTATCCATTCTCTGTGTGCTCCTGGGGGGAAAGAGAACAGGTTGGAGGTGGAGCAGGGATGAAGCTCGATCCAGGATATGAGAGAGGGGGCGTGTCGTGTTGTAAACGAGTGTATTATACCTTTTGCTTGAGTCGGCTTTTGACTTCTTTGATGCCCATTTTGGCGTGGTCTTTTGCCTGAAACGGACCAGAAACGAGACGATGTTGGGAGCGCGCTGTAGAATCTCATACGGAGCCTAAATAACCAATAAATAATACTACATCCTAGTCTGGGTTGTCTCCGTCTATCCCAGTACCTTGCGACACTCAGGCAAAGGTTGTTTATTTTTTACATTAATTAATTCATCATATTTGTAGTTCTCATTCAGCTTTTTTACTTTTTCATGGCAAATTTGGACTTTTATCGACTAATTGATTGTTCAGTGTTGAATATTTTCTACATACAATGCCCTTATTGAGCCCTGTGCAATTAGCGAATGATGATTCAGTTTGTGTTTACTATGCGTTACTTTGCAACACACAAAGTGAGCGGGACGCCACATTGTCACAAAGAGCTACAATTCAGAAGAGCTTCAAGAATCACCTGATCACTTTGAGTGGTGAGAATTTTACCACCGAGAAGCGGGAGGGACAGGCATGGGAAATGACAACTTGGGCTCGAGGTTCGATCGTTTTTAGTAGAGAGTCGTGCTTACAAACTTATAAACTGTTTTCATGGCTGGATTGGCCTTCGTCTTTACTGTGTTGAAGATGGCCCCGCCTCCTTTCTGTTAGGATAACAACACAGAACAATAAAAGACAAAATCGCGATTATTATGGAAACATACAGTATAACACTTGCTCAGCCTAAGCCTAACAGGCCAATAAAGTACAATCCCATTATACAATATATCATTTCTTGTAGGACACTTCTTGACATAAAGTATGTCATATAGTATGAAATATAATTTAGCTTGTGTAGCATCTTATCCTGGCTACCTGCTGTTGTACAGTAAGGAGCCAACCTAGCAACTGTAAGTTTGTAAACTTGCTCTATTGACCTGGCAACCAGGAATGCTTGTAACTTGTTCTATTCTAATTGCACTCTAATTGCCCTCAGCGATATATTGTTGTCTCCCTCCTTCGACAAATGTGTTACTTTTTTGTGCGTCTGCCAAATGCTCTAAATGTAAATGTAAATGTAAGACACACAGGCAGAATTAACCTAGCATATTCTATGAGGTAACGAATGTTCAGGACTTTCACATTGTAGACACAAATGAGGGGTTCTCACGGTCTAAACTGGGAGCCTAGTTAATTGATAATATACACTGACTAAAAGTACTAAAAGAACTAGTCATAAAGTAAAGAAGGTTATACAATTTTGTGACATTATAGTTGGGATTCACCTTTCCTCGACGCTCACCTTGACTGTGAAGAGCCATTGGTGGTAGGTCTTGTCACTGCCTGATGAGAGGAGAGGCTCACGTCAAACAACCATGCATGTTTTCATATAAACACACACGTCTGGGAAGGCCCGTAGCCCAACTCACCTGCGTATTCCCCCATGTTGATCTCCTCCTCAAAGTCATCGCTAAAACCTTCTCCCGCATTCAGCAGGTCCAACCGACCATCTATAAACTAGAGGAGACACACGCACATGCACACGTATGGCGCGTGAGAAGAAAATGGAACAAAGCCAGACGCACTAGAGAAACTGTGTGTGTGTGTGTGTGTGTGTGTGTGTCTGTACCTGTTTGAAGAGCTGCAGCTGGATGGCGTTCTGCAGGAACTGCCTCATGCCGCTGGAGCGATGGGTGGTGAAGGTTTCCTCGCTGAACGTGATCGGCTCTCCCTTCAGTTGCAGAGGCATTGGAGGAGAACAGTGAGGCCGATTAACAACACCCTGCCCTAAACCTAATATTAGTAATAACTGAACACCGTGTTTGATCAAATGAATCCCTCCGTGGATCCCGTTTCCCCTTCTGACCCCACTGACCGCTACGATCTGAAGGGCGTTCCGGTAGCTCCCGAACAGCGCGGCTTGACTCTTCAAAAACGCTCGGGCCACACCGTTCCCCGTCGTCGTGGAAACCTTCTTTAAGCGGTTCTTTAACGACGACACCTGCATGTAATCATTTAGACAAAGAATGGGGTTTTTTCGATTGTTCTTTTACAACACCACATTACCCAAATAATTGCTATTGAAACACAAAATCGTATATTTAATTGAATTTCTAACCCAAATCTTTATCTCGGATTATCACCATTTCTAAAACGTTATTCTGTTAAAGTTAAGTATGCTAACAATCTGGTACTTGTGGTAATCTGGTACAAAAAGTACTTCTACAGAAAATTACAATTGATAACCATTAACAGATTATTACTAGAAGGCAAAAACGCTATAAACAATACAATTCTTTCGACAAATGTACTTTTTGTAAGTCGCTTTGGTTAAAAGCGTCTGCCAAACGCCCTAAATGTAAATGTAAATGTACAAGTCAACACTAGTGTGTTGAATTGCGCGTGTGTGCACGCGTGTGTCACACACACACACACACCACGTCATAGGGAAGGCTCTGGAGGTCATCGAAGGGAGTCTCCAGCGTGTTGGAGTCCACGTTAAGCACCACCACGTCATCCAGCGCCATGCCTCTCACTTTCTAAACAGGACGTAGGAACACAATGAACTTCAAAATACCTCCGGCAGCCACACACTCGACATTAGCGCACCAGAGTCTTCTGGTGTATTGGAAACGACAGACTGTGGACATGGAGACTATGCTTTCAAGCAGCGTTGCTCGTGTAACGTAGCCTACCTCCATCAGACTGGTGTGTACTCCAATGAGGTAAGGCATTGGTGCACTGCAACAGATGTTAATGACGTATAATCATTACAATACATCTATGAACAGAGATGTTTTGATATATGTATAGACAGATTACAGTTCATGAGGTCACAACATCTACGTGCCTACTGTGAAGGTAAACAAATCAACATCCAACCACAAGCTCTGATGTTCACTTCATCCAACTATAGACTAAATCGCGAGAGCAGCGACATGTGTAGCCTATATATATATATATATACAAAGAAGGTATAGCAAGTCATTCTCAGCCAACTGGTGACAGGTAACACTCACCAACAGTAGTCGAGGAGGTGCTGAGGCAGGACTGGAATGTACACATGTTGCCAGTACATGGGGTAGAGCATGGCTGCTGACCCGTGGATGCACGCTGTTAACTGCACAGTAGTATTAAGGACAGAGTTAAGGAGAGTCAGGAGAAGGCATGACATCAGCCATTCATATGAGCCCAATCAATCAGTTTATTAGTATTCTAGTATTTACTTTATTTGAAAGCTTTCAATCTCATGACCAATAAAGAGCTGTGGATTTTAAACATCTTAGACGATTTAAACCTGCACTTTACTACTCCAGCTATTTACTAGAGTAAAAAAAATACTAGAAAGTTTCTCAAAAAAAAGTATCGATCTACCCAGGGAATTTCTAGTCTATAGAAGACGACTCACAGTGCTTAGCTTGCTGCAGCAGACGAGGATTCTGCGCTCATAAAGCATGCTAGCATAGAGATGGAGCATGTTATTGACGTCTACGGCTACGAAGTACTCCGTTAGGTTCCTCTGCAACAAAGAAACAGAAACGATACACCAGCAATGTTACATCTAGTAGTATGGTGTCTTTGTACGGGGGTAAATACAGACACAGCATACAAACCGTCAGATTAATTGCATTGCACTTGTAGTTGTAGTTTAAGCTTTTGTTTTTAATTAACAATATTCTGCACTGCAAGTGGATATTGTGTTTTTATGTTTTAATGCCAGCCACGCCTGAGATGATTTTCTGTCACACTTGACGGGGAATAAAGTTGCCCGTTATTCTGTACATAAAAATCTAAATATAGAAGATGAAAAGCAGTTGTACGCTGGTTTTTAAATGTTGTGGGATTTATCACAATTAGGGTCTGGATGAAGAGGTCACTCACATTCTCTGGTATGCTAGGAAGTTCCCTCGTGTCAGGTGCAGTGAAGTAGGAATGCTGCCATGGGTCAGGAAAGGGTAGGTTGTTGAGACAGGCCACAGAGACAGAGAAAGAGTTGGGGTTAGAGACAGAGAAGTCTTTCAAAGTAGGGTTAGAGAGAGCAAAGTCTTGCTAATACATATCAATTATTGTTACGGTGCTATATGTAACATATTTACTGGACTGAAATCATAAAATGACCATGATATGTCAGAGATTAAGAAAACATGCCAAGTCGACATACTGGCTTCTCCGACAACAATGATACAGCCGGTATGTTCTCCTTTGAAATTTCCATTCTGGGTCAGAAGGTCTGTTTTGTTTTGGTTTGTGTGATTAATTATTCTCCGAGTTGACGCCACCCACTGCCCATTTTGACATTTCGGGTTGCCAGATATGAAACAATTTGGCACATAAAGGCAGCGTGCTGCAGCCTTGGGAGCAACCAAACAAACTGGATCAAATGAGATAGTACTAGGTTCTACCCCACCTAAAAAGCCTTGTCCTCTTTCAAAGAATCTCCAAGACCACAGCCGTGCTAAAAGATTGATAACATTTGGAGTTCCACTTCAAAGATGGGGACAGGATTTCAAGACAAATGCTGTGTTCGTTCAGCTTCCTCAACCTGGCAACACGTGTGACCTTCGAGTCTGGGGAGGAGGGGGCCGGCAAAGACAACTCTCTCCAATATTCTGAATTTTGACTGCAGTACCCATTTTAAACACTCCGCGTCATTGTTACATATAGCACCTTTAATGTTTGAGCAAAAATGTGTTCATTAAGTTAGAAGGTATTTTATATTTAATTAATAATAATTTGTCATTATTCATCGGAAATACATCACATTATGGAATTAAAATAGGATCTGAATACTCCACGTGGTCAAAACACAAATGTAAACAATATTAGATATTGATTTATTGTGATTTCCTAAGACATTTGTAACATGTTGACTTTGTAACGTCTGACCATGTGATGCTGGGCACTAACTTACCACACTGAGGTGAACTGTGACTCCAGGATCAGGTATTGGAAGGGTATGTAGTGAAACGAGCATCTCTTGCCAATGGCTGACCTGAAATCCCCCAGATCGAATATACAAACATGGCAACGGCAATGGTACGTTACGTTATGAGAATAACAATCCACTGTAATAAAAATATACACGCACAAAACTAAAACTAGGAGTGAGGTGGAAGGGAAGTGAAACTGTGGGCACTGACCTGGCTTTTGACAGTGTAGTCAGCGAGAATGTTGAGCAACTTGTAGAATACTTCAAACCATGGCAGATAGCTAGTAGAGAGATAGAGATAGATAGTTAGTAGGATAAGATACCACAGCATCTTTCATTCATTAGAAGGTGCTTGTTTATGAAAGTTCAGAGGTGATTACTACACTTGCAGAATAGACACACACGCCGAGTAAATCTATGTCTCTGTATCTCTACTGTTCATGTCTTCTCGGGGCCCGTGACATAAAACACATTTTATGACATGGGATACAGCTGACTGTGAGTGAAGCTGGAGGACTCTTCTCCCGAGTTCAAAATGCTGAAATGTAAATATTTATTTACAAACTTCCTTATAACCCTTAAAATGAGAGCAGCGGTGGGGCAGGGGGAGGGGACACAGCTGACTAAATGTTATAGGCATGTTATGGTTACATAACCCAAGGCGATATGCAACAGCTGCAATATGAATTTTGAGGAAGTCAGAGGCTGAATCAGAAGGACGGGAAGCCAGATTCTTTGTGAAATCAAAGATGCCGCCCTGGAGTGAATCCAGCAGCAGTAAATTTGATTTTTACACGTTTGTGGGTTGATTGTACTTAACACAATCAAGCAATATATAATGTACAATATATACTTTAAATATAACTGTAAACATTACCTGAGGATGCAGTAGCAGCTGTGGGCCCCAGAGGAGAGGCGGCAGAAACCGAATCGCTGTTTGCTCTCGATGTCCGTCAATACAAACGTGAAGTTCTGCCCAACGTGATTTACTGTCAAGCTGGGGGGTGACGGACAGACAAATAGTGACAACAGACAGTGAATTTCCACAACAGCACATAAACAATCCTAGTGTACGAGTACCCGGGTATCAGGTTGGAGGTCATGTGAATGTAAAACAACAATGTCCTTATGTTTTTGTTTATTTTTGGTGGATGGCATCTCAATGTGTGTACACTATTCGGTCTCAAATTCCATTGTGTCTTAATTGTATTAATTGATTTTGTTTGTGTGTACAATTCTGTTGTTTATGTCTTTTGTGTGTATGTGTGGACGCCTGGACGACGAGCTGACTACAGCGTTTTCAGCCAAATACGAGCATGAAATATACAAAAACAACAACACTTTGGGCGGGTTTTTCATGTGCGGGATGGGGTGGGGGGTGGGGGTTTACCTGTCTATGCTGAAAGGGAAACAGAACCTGGGCACTGTCTGGAGGGTTTCCTGTGAGCGGGGGGACACAAGTATTAGAGGAACAATGAAGTATATAAATAAGTGTCAGTAATGAGACCAAGCATGTGCAGGGAGAGGCGTATGTGAACAGTTATTATAGAGTCCGTCGGCCTGAAGGAACACGGGTACCGCTGCTCCATTTGCTAAGCACACATTAAAGTAAGACATTAAAGAGGTAGGAGGGGAAAACAAGGTGCAGACCTGTTCATTGTAGTCCACTGGGTATTGCCTCACCACCTCTGGGCCTGAAATGAATTCCCAAGAGAACCATCGTCATGTGCCTCGGATTAGTGGTTTAAAGTACCATACTGCCACCCAACATTTGAATTTGCTGGGGTTAAGGGGTGCCCAAGTTCTGATTTACTTGGCTGGAGGGAACTCTGCATCATACATGCATACATTCTGTATTACACACAGAAATACATACGGAAATACAGTTTACATTACTGTAAGAAAACACACCTGTGCCTTGAGTTCCTTGAAAAGTTACTTCTAGATAAACCTCGAAAGTGGACTCAGGATTCTCCCTGAAACACAAAAGATACAGCCAATAAGATTGCAGATTCAAATGGGTGGGATTTTGATTACATGTCGTTACAAGGATGAAATCCCTTGGATAAAAGCAGGTACCAGTTCCAGCACTTTAGCCAATACAATTAGAAGGTCTGTTATTCGTCGAGTTCAACATAACAAAACATATGACGATATGATATTGAATTTTGTTATACATTATGGTGTAGGGGGCACCAGTGCCTCAAAACACACACACGTTCAATGATGTGACTTTGCAGAATCCCAGAGGAGGTCGAAGCTGCAGTAGAGGAGACGAGATCCCCCAGAGAGGCGTAGGCCGCAGCGAGGCACGAGACTTAACAGACCAAGCACCGGAGAGGAAGGTCACAGGGACCGGGGTAGCCGAGCCACTGTATGCATTCGGTTCTTCAAATAGGAGGCTCAAATGCCCTTACCAGCACATTTCATCTCTACATCTGGGGCAAAACTAATCTGGGATCCAGCAGTCCTACTGTGTTAGAGCAGAACTTCTGAGGGGAGAGACGGCAGAGGAGTGGCTGGACCAGAATCCAGAAACCACAAGGAGCTTAGTTACGGAGACACCCCCTAGCTGCTGATAGCAGCTGGCTGTGTTGAGTGACAGCAAAGGAGACACCCAGATCTACGTTAAAACTAGGGCTGTCAACGTTAACGATCGCTCTGGAGAAACTTTTTGTGACCAATGTCTTTGCTTTTGACCTCGGCGCATGCCGGATCTGCCAGATTGGCGTGGCGGGTGTTCCACTGATGCTCTGTTCCTCTCTTGTGGGAAACGGCCAAAAGGTTTGGAAGTGATTTCCTATATGGCGGTGGGCTGTGTCGTTGCCGTGCGGCTTCCCATGCGAGAGCGACCGCATGCTGGGGAGACGGAGTGCGGGTGTCTGGGCCGTCGCTGTTTCTCTGCTTGATGACAGTGAGAACGATGGCTGTTCCATCCTTGCTAACTATCATCCCATTTGTGTAAGGTCAATTGTAAATATTCAATATAACCCCTCATTGGAAAGATACTAACCTCGTCTAACTATGGGCGACAGTAGCTCAGAGGGTAGAGCGGTTGTCTGGCAAACGGAAGGTCGCTGGTTCGATCCCCGGCTCCGCCTAGCTAATTGTCGAGGTGTCCCTGAGCAAGTCACCTAACCCTAACTGCTCCCGACGAGCTGGTTGTTACCGTGCATGGTTGACACCGCCGTCGGTGTATGAATGGGTGAATGTGAGGCAAATGTAAAGCGCTTTGGATAAAATATAAATGCAGTCCATTTACCATCTATATAAATGCAGTCCATTTCTAACTAGTGGTGTGGTAATAGAGCTCCACTGTTGAATAGGGGAATCATTGAAAAGGCTAAGTTAGGCCACAGTAGTGATAAGAGGTATAGTTCAGCATATTCTATCAGGGTAATCAACGCTTTACTCATTTGCCACAATAATGTAATGTCTTTTGAATTTAAATATGTTAATTTGTGAATAATCACTGATTAACCACAGCATATTATGTGGTTAATCAGATGAGTTAATTCTTTCTGACACACATCACATCATCATGTATCATGAACTAAAGCAAACCATTATCTTATATTTGGGAGAACCCTGCTCTACAAAATACCAAGGACAGCTTACAGTCAGATACACTATTGACCAGCCATATAAATCTACAACTAAGGACTGAAACATGGAAGGGTGGCTTCATTAGGTACCTGTGAGGAGGAAACAGGTCTGGGAGAGGGTGCAGCGGCAGTGCTGACGGAGCACACTGGTCGATTCAAATCACATCAAAACATGGACGAGAAAAAGGTCACAGGTCCGTCACTGGAATGATTCCCAAAGGTGACAGATCAAATAGACTCAGAGACCAGGCTTTGTGACC
>OMKP01069867.1:0-20245 GCA_900302375.1 Bathygadus melanobranchus | reverse complement strand
GACCGACCCCCCACACACACACACACACACGCACACACACACACACACACACACACACACATCGCATTGAAGCACTGGCTATGAGCTACATCTGGTTGCCAGGCTCAATTTGTTTTTTTTCTCTGGTTAAATAAAAAGGTACACACTAGACAGCACAGCATTATCTTTCGTACACGTGACCTCCCATCAGTTGTAGTCACAACTGTACCGTTTCTAGCCTAAACATGCTCCTACGGCTTGTCTCACCAAGAGGGGTTGGATGCGAGTTTTAAAAAGGAGGCCATGAGGAAGATGGACCATGAAACGCAGGATTCTTAACTGTTAAAGTAAAGAAGATCACATGCCACCACAGGTCTACCACCAGCAAAACCATCAACTAAAAAAATACCTGGACTTGAGCGCATAATAAGCATAAACAAACGGCAGAACACAAGGAAACAGCAATAAACACACAACAAACACACACAGTAAGCAGTTCCCATTGGTTTAACACCCTGGGAAATCCAAAGCAACCTCCTGAAACATACAGGTCCGGAGTTAAAATGTGGTCATATCGTCATACGACACCAGCGCTAGCATCTCTAGTGACCCCAGGCTCAACTGGGAACAATAATCCCTGTCGTTTTCGAGCAAGGGTGGTGTAACCTTCGCTCCTAGATTAGACAGCATATTTGTTTGCGTGTTCAACAGAAACGGTTCACTGGGTTGTTGGGAACCTATTTGACTAGGATGTGATGTTTACACATTGATCTGCAGTCATCTGCAGGGGCGAGGAGAGGATGGTTACCTGCTCTGTGGGTCAGTGCAATGCAGAAACTTAAGAAAACCTTTATCTTGCGTCAAGACAGAAACGGTCACATATGGCATAGGCCTATGCCGATTACAATAATATATGACATGACTATTTTCCCACACGTAGGCCTATTTACTCTTTAATGCAAACCCCGTTGTTGACATTGTGTGTGTATTTCCAGTTAGAATCGGTATCACGACATGTTATTGTGGCAAACGGTGTTTTAAGATTAGAATCTGAAACTATTGTCTTTGGTTTTGAGGGTGGTGGTGGGGAAGGAAGGAAATGTAATGACACGTTTTACTATTGCAACAAGCCATACACTGAGTATACACTGGTATTGTGAAAAATGTCTATTTCATGAAGGTTATCTTAACCCGGCGTTGTTTACACACACGTTATTTACGTGTGAATGCCATAGCACAGACTGTCTATTTTGCTACAAACAAGTCACTCTGTCGCAACAAGTCGCGGCCTTGCGTTCCCGTTATCTTCCCCCAAGCCACTCACTAATCAGTATTGATAATAGTGACGGAATATATGTGGAAATCGATAAAAGACGCTTACTTGATGCGGGAACCCATCTTTACATCCCAGCTATGGGACACAGGCGACGAGTAGCGGAACACAGTCGCGTATTTTTCTAATAACCTGTCAAACAGACTGGGGTAACGCCATGGTTTCCGTGCGTCGGTCACGTTTTCCTCGCACGGAACTGTGGTATTTGTAGGACGGGAATCCGACGGGAAGTGTACTATCAAATGTGCTCTGTTGGACTGGGAACTACAAAAACAACAATACATATTTGGTCACGTAGAGTCACGTGAAAAGAGAGGGGCGGGTACAAGTTGCTGCGTCACTAAAGCTGCGTTCCGAACGAGTAGGAACTTGGATGATTCCGAGCCTTCGCCTCCGAGCTTTCAAGTGTTTGAAAGAAATCGAAAAATAATTAAACTAGATTTCCATCGTTCAAAGTTGTGTCGAATGGTTATGTCTAAAGGTTTCTTATTCAATGTAATATTGCTATATATTACTACCTTCTAGTATTAATTTCTTACATTGTTACTTATTATAGTGCTCACTATTGTTCAGCGGTAGTTCCTGTATTTGTGGGCTATTTTAATCTATTTGTATAGGCCGGGTATTTTAAATTCTTACAGATTGGATAAACTGAGTATAACCTAGCAGCAAAGTGTATTCCATGACCACTGACAGCCGAGATTGTCAATGGCAACAGTCCGTTTTAATTAGATTAGTAATTATACTGTTGAGTCAGTTCAGTTTAGTTCATTGGTTTCCACACGTTAAAAGACAAAGCAAACAAATGAATGAAATACAGAATGTACCATTTAATGATAACAAAAAGGCTCTATGGCGCACTCTGCAGCCAGAGTAAGGAAATACACCAGGGAAGTAGGGGCCAAAAGCATACATGCTGTTCTGCCAAGAACCACTTAATGCCATAGCACAATAACATGCTAAGCATGATCCACACCTACTGTAACTGCACAAACACTACGGTAGATAACACAGGACAGGATATTGTTCATTATCATTAAGATATCAAAGTAGCTAACACACTAATATGATAAACTTGTTTTGTTGAGTCATGCGAATACTTTCAATGTGTGTAGTACTATTCAGGTAAAATTACTATAGAACACTGCAGTAGTGGAATGGGACCGTGGCCCAGCAGTACATTTTAACATTGAACCACACTGCCAGAGATCGTACCTTGTATTTTAGTTTGATTTCTCACCACTGGTCTGACAGTGCTGTACAATACCACCTAAATGAACTTAAAAATAACAAAAAACCCAAGGCATGTTCAAATGACAAATTCAGAGAGGGACGTTAACAGGTATGGCCACTACATCTTTATTGAAAACCATGGAAACAATTGATTTTTATTGAAAAACAAACCATGTCTACTACTAGGTGTATATAGAAGGGCAGAACATTGGGGGATGTTTTGAAGAACAAAACAGAGCTAGGAGCAGGTTAGGAGGTATCCATAATCTGTACGTGTTCTCCCACCGTGTCCATGTTCAGGGGGGTTACCGCCGTTGTCAAGACCCCAGTTGTTCCCCTTTTGTACTTGTAATCACCGGTCCTGGATTGAAGAAAAGAAATACACGAATTAGACAACTTTTCTACAGTTTCAACTCAAACAGACGTCTCGTATCCATATTTCACAAAGAAAAGGTTTTTGTTAAATATTAGACCGACTATAACTGGCATGTCAATGGACACATCAAAACACATCTGCCAAGATCACAGCACACCAATTGAACTCTGGGAAAATCGCACGCAAGTTAGTCGAGTGACGGATATTAACGACGTAATACAAGAAGGCTTGGATTCAACTTCCAGTTAAAATTAGCAGACAAACACAGCACAATATTAGAGGCAGGTGGAGTGGACCCTGCCAGGTTTGTACTTCTAGGAAACACACATTACTCACAGGCGCAAGGTTTCAAGCTCATTTGGTCTTCAAGTGAAACAGGCAACAGGGTACAAGTAAGCCACCATTTTTCATTCATTATCTCCAGTTACGATACACTCATGATTCAAGATGCGGTTTTAACCTTTAATTAGTTAGTTCAAACAAGTGAAAAAAGGAAATCTGGCTTGCAAGCACGGCACCCCTGGAAACAGGATTTGTGACATTTTCAGTCTCTAATAACTATGACAGAATACCAGGGTAACAGAACACTGAGTAAATTGTGTTGTATATTGAAAACCTCAGTATTGGGTGACATTTAAAGGGCCCCTATTTCACCACCAGGTGAGTGTGATTAGCCATTACAAGCTGTGTCAAAATTGTCAAGACTAAAATCCCACATCACATGTGGGAGTGTCCACCCAGATGAATGATGGATAGATAAGCCTACCTAGTTGGTAGGCTGGTAGGCAGCACTCAATAAGTGCGATAAGTCACGTTTATGCCCTTTTTTAAAAATGTGCCAAATAAAGAACTGTTTTTACCTGACACCCTTCTTGTTAGCTTCATCGTGGGGCCTGATGTAATCCACCTTGCCTTTGGTGATGACACACAGGTCAATGTTGCTACCAGACCCCAGATCATTAAAGATTCCTCCTGCAATGGCATCACGCACAAGCTTCTTTGCCTCTTCCTCCTGAGAAAAATACAATGGAATGGAAATAGTAGTCAATTGATCATGACGTTACTGCTTGAAAAGAAAAGTACATTTTCCGGACATTTCATTTAATTAAATGATATGTGGAATGAAGAAAACAAATGTAATTCCATTATGGCCAGACTACATTTATGTAATCTGACCCCAACCCTGTATAAGACAAACCACAAGAATCACCTCCATATTTGGCTTGTAGCGACTCTCAAACACGGCCATTGCTGCAAGGGACCCAGAACCTTTAAAAAAAAAAGACAACAAATTCAACAGTGTCTCGCCTTTCATTCTCAACATCCAATTATTTTATACAAGGTCCACATTGAAATGAGTCACAGCTAGCTCCCCCTGTATTTCTTCCTTTGAGGAACATACCCGACCACAGTCACGTGAAAACGTTAACTCACCCATGGTAACATAGGGCAGCTTGTCAGTGGAGCCGTGGGGGTAGATGCTGTACAGGTGGGGACCCATACAGTCCATGCCCCCGAGCACAAGAGCGGCCCCGATGTAGCCCTGATACCTGGACGACGAACACACCTCAATCAATAAAGGTACGTCAGAGAACTTACGGCGTGGTTAGCAATCCTGCGTCGTCTGTTCATTAAATTGAAAAACCCGTCCCTACCACACAAATAAACTGGTATGCATTTAATTAGATTTACCTCGATTATAAAAACAATGCTTTTTAAATCTGCAATATGTTTTCCCATTAGCAGCCTCTCGCTAAATCAGTAGCTACAAAAGTGAAGAATAAAACAGAACAAAACTCTTTTCCCCGGCCGGATTGACTCATGAATAGGAGTGTTTTCATTCTTGAGAAACTTTGTACTGTAGCTCACATATTGTTAATGGAGTAGATCCCTGCAGTTTAAGTTAAGTTACAAAGTTACACGGTGCAGGTTTAAGTAGTTCTATTTCTGCTGGTGATTTTATAGAGCATTTTACATACAGTAAAAGAGTACATAACATCATAAAAATGAGTCACTAAAAGTGTGTCTACAAATTATTTGTCAAACCAGAGTCAGCAGAGTAACAAAACACAGATGGCTCTACTACACCAGGACACATCCAGCCCCCTAGCTTCTTCTAAAAGCACACCCCCAACCTGCAAACCACATCTGGGAACGTCAGTGTCATCCGTTTCTGTCCAACATTTTTGGCTGGAGCAGCAACGCACAACCTGGAACCTGGCCCTACAACCTGGAAAGTCTGTGACCGACTGACCAAATTACACCATTGGCCGGCCGCACGGTCCAGCCATATACTAGGTTTCCACCTAGTCTTGCTATCCAAAGAGTTGACCACACATTTAAAAAAGACAGACAGGGGACACAGTACTGATGAGCTTACCGGAAGAGCATTTGTTTGAGCATGCGGTTAGCAGTAGCGACGCGAGGCAGCCTGCCCGTGGAGAGCGCGTGCAGCTCCAGGTTGGAAGATATAATCTGGGTGGTCATCTCCGTGTCCGCAGCCGTACCCGCTCCACAGCAACTGCAGAAACATAACAAAGGGCGAGAGAACAAAGGGTTCTCAGTGAGTTCTTACTTCTTACTCACTCAAAAATTGAGTCAATTTAGCCAATAAGCAAAAAGGGGACGCTTATTGCAAGCAGCACAGCGGCTAATGAAAAAGCATTGATTAAAACGGAAGAGTTGAGATGGTGTTATGATCGTGAACGTGTTAGCCCTCAATCTCAGGCTTCTTGATACCTACGATTTCTATTTAACTCAAATCCCAAAATGCAATGCATTACAAAGCACTGCCCACAGGTCCACCGCAGCTCTCTCTCTCTCTCTCTCTCTCTCTCTCCCTCTCTCGCTCTCTCTCTCTCGCCAGCGTCAGAATAGTTAGTAGCCACCTGTAACATCACGAGCGGCTTCCAGCTGTTAACCGTTTCGATCATCGGACTGAGTTGCGCAATGGCTTATGGGCAACGTAGGAAACGACAGCTTCAGAATTGTGTCACTGTCAAGTGACACAAAGATAACGATCCCGGGACAGAAATAGTTTGTCATGACGATTTAAATAGCCTACCGTGTTGTAAACGAGTGTGGCTCTATCTAATGTGGTTAACGTGGTTTTTGAAACGTGCACTGTGACGGCACTCAATGACAGCGGGAAGCGTGTTAGAGTGAGACGACGCAGCGTGCAAACACAAGAAGCTGCTCGCAAAGCTCCGGTACTCACTAAATGTTGGGTGAAATGTAGTGGATCTTGGAGCAGTTCTTGTCAGCCACAATCATGCCTTCAGTAGCTCTGGTGTCAGCTCCAAGGACAATCCCATCCTTCAAAAGATAAAGAACGTGTCATCTTTTTAAATTACATTCTGTAAAACTAAGTAAACTGTCTGATTCATCAGCACTATGTGAGTTGAAACAACACATCTTTGAAACAATACTTTGACAAACACTATTTTATTACTAATTAATATTAGCGTCCGTAGTGTTTTACCCAGTATTCCTCTTAAGCTGGATTGTTTCACTTACCTTGAAAACAATACCACAGATTGTGGTGCCTGTTTTGCGTGCTGCAGGTTTGCTATATCCCAGTTTTGTAGAATCGGCTTCTAAAACAGCATTTCTAAAAATGTATAACAAAAAGGATTAGTGTAAATGTACATTTATGTGCAAGAAAATGCATGTGTGGAGATTATATATATATATATATACACACCACGTTTTGTCTTTTAATTTTGTACAACTGAAATGTATACTAAAATGGAATACAATGACAAAGAATGAAATATAATCTTGTTGTTTTTAATATTTCAGATAGTGCCCAATTATGGATGAAGCGCTCCTAGAGATCACTGAATATTCGTAAATTTAGGCCAGGTCAGATCATATCCAAAATGTCAATATCCACGAATATCATGCGTGAGGTTTTAAATGCACATACATGACGTTTCACACAAACGTATGTCTCATTCATCATCACATGGACTACAATGGAAACGGTCTATTACTCCATCCCTCATTCAGCCCCATTGAGGTAGCAACAGCTAAACTAGCGTGCTCACTGGGCACACCTGCTAACACGAGTTTAATTATGACAAACTTTCACAGAAATCAACAAATATCTTTAGAGAAAAGAACTATACTAAACTAATGGATTGTGACCGTTTCCGACATGCAACGGGTCTGCATGACTTTAATCATCTTCTGTCGGGACTAAAAGCCTGAGTCATTCAAGCTGTAGCCACTTGGACGAGCAGCCTCCTCATATCTCTTCTTAACGTACAACCCGGTCTACATCCATACGTTCCCAGTGTTTTTCCCCGATCTAAAGTTTGTATGACACCACACGTCCTACTCAACTCCACCCCGACCTTACCTTTTACAGTTGTCGAAACTGAAACCTCCGAGGTGTGCGCGGCTAACGGTCAGAGTCGCCATCTTCCTTCTCGAGACTGAAAGTTTGTTTCCGGGAAGCAGGACTGACACCGGATGTACTCACAGGAAGTGAGCTCACGACGGGGACCTTTTTTTAATTTTTTAAATTAGATTAGATTAGATTAGATTAAACTGTATTGTCATTATGCAGAGTACAGGTACAAAGCCTGTACCTGTACAAAGCCTTGATCATAATAAATAATAATGAATAATTGCATACATTATTACAAAATCCATGACACGGACCAAAAAGTGACATTTTGTAACGCAATTGATTAGAAAGAACAACTATTAATGCTAATCAGTACTTACTTGTTATGAATTGGATATTGGCCATCGATATCGGCCACCTAAAGTAATACATGCACAAAGAAATATCTCATGACTAATTTGGTATTCAGACGCATAAAAAACTGTTCAGAGAAAGAATTCACTTTAAGCTATTCTTAATTAATCAAATTATGTCTATAACGGACTGCAAAAACTAGGACATTCAACAAAATTACAAGAACTCATATCGAGGACAACGTAGGACATGCATATTCATTATTTGAGATATTTAGCTAGAGCGGTTGTCTGGCAACTGGAAGGTTGCTGGTTCCCCGGCTCCCCCTAGCTAAAACACCGGACCCTAACTGTTCCCAACGAGCTGGTTGTTGCCTTGCATGGTTGACACCGTTGTCGGTGTATGAATGGGTGAATGTGAGGCAATGTAAAGAGCTTTGGATAAAAGTGCTATATAAATGCAATCCATTTAAAATAATTTACATTTTTCTATGCCTTGACTATGTACTATTACTTTAAAAGTACATTGGCCTATTAATACAAACTACATTTTATTTATCATCTCTGTGTAATTACTGGCTAGGCTACTGACACACAACTATTAGTATTACATTATTACCAAAAGTGATCACGGTGTAAACAGATACATTTAGTGGATTAAGTTGTTCTAAATAGTTTGTCATGTTTTTCACTCCAATGGGATGAATGCCAATCTGATGCCAGCTGGTTGGCAGGGTAATTCAGGAAAAAAAAACCTTTGCTATCAGGAGAAGCAGATCAAATAGCTGTCAGGCAGGAAGTGTGTCTAGTGCATTACAGTGATTGGGGCGTCGATCAAGACAGCGAGATAGAAAACAGGTGGATGAACAGTAATCGGAAGGATCTGGGTGCTTTCCAGCTTCTGACCTCAACCTGGGGAAATGTCAAAGGGATTCTTTCCTTGTCACACTTACAGCCTGCGTTGTCTTTGACATGCTCTATGAATCACAAGTTAGTGGTATAGCTTAGTTAGAATTTAGATTTCTTATTTTAATTCAATAATTACATTTTTAAATGTTAGAATAGAATGTTCTTAGTTGTTTGTTACCACTGTCCTTTATGATGTTGAAATGGAATAATGGAATTGGACCCCAAATCATGTCATGTATCAGAAATATAAATTTTGAAGGATGAAGGATGGTAAATATTTTATGCTTATTAGAAATATTATGCTTGATTAGATTTTATTTCTGGTTACAAAACATAAAACATCCCGGAGGACAAAACATAAAACATCCCGGAGGTTAGCACTTGAAAGTATGTTTGGCATGTTTATATGCACACAAGTATTTTATTTTAATATATAGTAATTTACCCCTGTTATGTAAACATAAACATCAATCATTTGAGTAATACTTATTACACCAATTTAAAACGGACTTACTATAGCTTATGGCTTTCTTAATTATCATATTTACTTACTTAGGATATTACATTTCATGTCATGCAATGTGATTTGAATTCTGAACAGATGTTTGTGTTCTATAACTATCAATGCTATCTACCAAATAATCCAACATTTGGACTAAAACTACCGATAGTTCTGGAGAATACATAGCTTGTCTCTACAAATCGTCTCATACGATTGATGTAAAAGTAAATAAACATAAATATAAGCAACAAGGTACTTTGACTATGCTTAAGTCTTTTATAGGTCACGATTCAAATGATCTTATATCTTGATTTGCATGTCATGTTTCGCTAGCTCTTCAGAGGTTTGGTAAACAATATTATAATACCCTCCACCGCAGTGATTCTCAATGGTGGTTCGCAACCGATAAGTGGGTCACAACGCCAACGCCAACGCCGTTTCAATGTTAATTCATGTTGCAGTTACTTACTATTTAATTGTTGTGGCCTTTTCTTCACCTAATGTATTTAACAGTGCATGAAGGCATTGTTTATTGTTTGATTACTGCAATATTGGTAAATACATTTTTTTGTGACTTAATGACTAATGACACATGCGGGACCTAGATCACTGCCCCCGCCCACCCCGCTCCTCTGCGTAGCCATAGGAACATTTAATAACAGGCTGCAGCAGGGTTTTGTTTTGGAACAACATAAATAACATGGCAGGTGCCATGCACGTCTTACTTTACCAAACACCCAGGTATAAATAATGAAAGACGATAAGTTACGTCAGAATCTCCATCGACACATTTTATTGGATTGGTTTTCTGCCTGCACTATGAAGATCATTATTATTTTAAGCGTGTAGCACAGAATACAGTGTTATCAAATGAGTATGTATTATAAGTATATAATGACATACATACATACATACATACATACATACATCTCAAGTCCAATAGAAGACATTCGGATCAGAACTGCTCAGTGATTATCACAACAGGATGCAAAAAAAGACTATTGAATTGTTTGTTAACCTTTTAGCAAACAACAGAGATTAAATGTACAGCTTTTGTTATATTTCTCACATTCACATGGTAAATGTTATAAAAAGTAAATACAGATTACTGTATCATATTTTAATTTGATATTTAATTAACAAGGTATGAAGTACAAACGGCAAACTTTGATTTCAAACTTTTATGACTATGTACAAATATTATGTGACCTTGCTTCATAGCTTTGTTTAGCAATATTGTAGTGTTACTTGTTACCAATAGAACATAGGTCAATCAACTACTAACTAACTTTGTTCCAATCAGCCATGGTTCCTCATAGCCACATTTTCCTTTGGTTTTAAAGAGCTTTATTGCAGAGTTATCAAGCTGTTACAGGCTGAGCAGGTGGTAAACACTGACATGTCCCAGCTCTCTTCCTCAGTGTGTGTGGCGATGGCTGGTTTAACCCGGTGTGCCTTGATTCATCTCATGCACCACAGGTGTGCAGCCTCACCCGGCCCCAGAGCCCGATCAACCTGACTCAGGCCAGGTGAGGCTGCTTAAACCAGCCACTCAACCACACACACTTCACAACCCCATGAACTAAATCATCCATCCAGATGTAAATTCATTTAGAGTATCTTTCAAATACACACATCACTAATCTTTACACCTAACACATATGCATTGCATCACATCTTTCACATGGAATTGTGCTTTGCATGGAGCAACTCATTAAGCAGATTGTTGCAAGGCATTTCACCACAAATATCCTTAGAGCATAAATACTCCTCTGCGAGCGTGCTTAAGGCACGCAGGTCCGACAAGCACAGCAGCAGCTGATCGAACCTGTCCAGGAATTGGGGATAGGCACACAGCGTATACTCCAGCAGGGCTCTATGGACTTTCTCCTTGACGTTCGCCACAAATGACTGGTTTTCAACGTGTTTCACATCTGCAGGCAAGACAGGCAAGAGAAGCACCAATGCAATGACAGTAGTGCAGTACTGAAATAAAGTGCAACATATCAAATAAAAGTACATATTGTATTAAGTATACTACGTTATTAGCGTATGTGGACATCAGTTGCGGCAAGATCAAATTCACCAAATGTAATGCAATCCATTTTGCGCCTAGAGGCTAATACTAGAACAACAACTTCCCATTGGAAAAAACACTAGCCTCTATTAATTGTATGCTATCGGGAATAACTAAAATGTCTTTGGAGCTCCATGCTCTTGAATCGTAAGACATTCTCTAGTACATTTTCACTGCAATTTGGAGATGCAATCATAGGCTATGTAGCTTTAAAGTCTAACCAAACATTAAACCACAGACATCAGTGACAATGCTAAATACTGTGGTATACTATTTATTGCAGCCTTGGTTTAAGATCGGTGAATTACAACTACAACAACTGCTATTAAGCAATATATTTGCCAGACAACACCAACCTGTATTGAAGAGGATAAGGAACTTGAAGCAGACAATATCATTGCGGTCTACCAGCAACTTCTGGAACCATTCCACCAGTTCCTGTCCCTTTTGGACCAGAGTTCTGAGAAGCGGACCTGCAGGGACCCCTGCAGGCAAATCCACCTGGACACAAACATAGTCCTGAGACGCAGGTCTCACACACATACTGCAACATTCATAGCCTGCATATGCTAATGACTATAGGCTAAGATATGAGACAGCACTAACCTCCTGTCCAGTGACCAGGACCAGACTTCCCTGTCTGCCATGTTGGACCTGCCTGGAGACCATATCCAGGGCCAGCAGCTCACACCAGCAGTGGTGAAGCAGTTTCATCTGGTCACTAACCTGGTAGATACGCACGCAAGCATGCACACATACACACACACACGTGCACACACACACACACGGACACAAGCGCGCGCGCACACACACACACACACACACATGGACACAAGCGCACCACACGCGCACACACACACACACACACACACACACTTTCTATCACATTCTTCACAGTCTTTCTGGGTTTGGTGTACGGTAAGAGGTTACAAATGCAAAGTAATTTACATATGTCAATATGGATACAAACCTTTTTATCACACCTGGGAAGCGACAAATGCTGAAACCATTATGGTTAGGGCAAAAAGTAAACACAGACCAGACTACAACAAAACACACTCAAAGCCCTGGGAACACTCTACTAAGTGCTAAAACTAATCCTTTATTGTAGCAATAGCAAGTGAGATAAAAACCTGTGTGTGTGTGTGCCTGTGTCTCTGTGTGTGTGTCTACATGGGTGTGCCTGTAACCATCGAAGGAAGCTCGATTCATAATTATTCATCCTTTTTGAAAATAGCTTAGTAAAGAATTAAATATCATCCCCCTTTCAGGCAAATCCTGATAATAACCAGCTGACTTTGGTGATTAGATTGTGATCCAGGTGTGTGTTATTTTCATCAAAGAAATGAAGTACAGATGAGGTATATTATTTACCTTCAGTTCTTTGAAGAAGACACTTCCACGAGCCCATTCCACGATGTAGAAGAGCATCTGGTCCACCATGAGATACATGAGACTCTCCCCATCCTCGCCCCATCGCCCTTCATCTTGTACCTGCCGGAGACGACCAGTGATTTTACTCTGCACCTGGACCTCATCCAGTTCACAGCGCAAGAATTCCACCAGCAGCTGAGGCAACGCAGACCCCTGAGGAGAGACGTGTGCCTGCCCGGAGAAGCCACAGCAGTCGCCCACCGCCGCCACAGCAGGGACCGGCGATCCCGATGAGAGCGCCCCCAGTGGCGATACGTGGTAGTGGTGTTGGCTCTCGCAGCGTGTTAGGTTTGGGATGAAAGTGCAGCTGCTGTGAGTTTGTTGGTGGAGGTCGGTGGTGGTGTAGGTGGTGATGTTGGGGAAAGTGAGCGGCGTCCTGGTTGGAGGAGCGATGACACCCGGGTTGGGGTATTCGACCTTGAGACCATGACTCTGAAGCAGAGCCTGTTTCTGTTGTTTGAGGGCACGGTGGCGCTTATACATAGGGCCGAACTTGTTCCTGCCACCCCTCATACGGTCTGCTCGGACAGCTAAAACGGGAAAAAGAGCAATATATTCTTCTTCTTTTTTTAATGTATTATTATACATTTAGAGATTATAGATGATAGGCCTATATTATGCATTTCAGATTATCCACCCATCTCAACTCTATGCCCATACAATATAGGCTACAAATGAATTGAGGCTACAAAATGAACGGATAACGACATTTTACACGTTCTCAGCGGTTCTATCAATTCCACTCATTTTATATATATACCTAATCACCTAGACTATAGCCTATGCAGTCATATTCATTTAGTCATTGTTTTATTTTATTTATTTATGAATAACCTTCACAATAGACAATTTATATTACAATTAGCTATAGCAATTGTGTAAATGTCATCCAATCAAAATTATGAAAACGTTTTGCCACTCGCTTTATAATAGCCTAAGCCACAATCCTTCACACTATCACTGGGCTGATAAAGTCTACTTGTATGAAGATGAATTAGGAGACCCTATCCGGTGTATTGGTCTTGAACAGAAATACTGACTTTTAGACCTTGCATCATTGGAAAATCTTCTCACACTATAGGCCAATAAAATAATACTAATACTAATACTAATACTAATAATAAAACACATTAAATAATATAATAATAGGCCTATAAAATAATATGTGTAGGCTATAAAAGTGTTATATTCCTTACCTTCCAATCGCATTCCAACACGAAGGCATTTCTGGAACCTGCAGAAAGGACATCGCTTCCTCTGGGTTTTATCAATTCTGCAATCTTGACTTTCTGCACAAGTGTAACTCTTGTTGTTTTGAACCGTTCTTTTGAAAAATCCCTATTTTTGTAAAGGGAGAAGAAAATAAGGAGCACATAGTATAGGCCCGTGAATAGTAATGGTAGACCAACAGATATATTAATATATATTAATTCATATTAATTAATATGAACAAAAATGACAAAAACTAAAAACTACCTCGTACCTTACAACTTTCACAAGTCAGGAGTCCGTAGTGGTACCCAGACACTGCGTCCCCACACACCGGACAAACATCCACGTCGGCATCACACATGTACTGCATTGATCAGAATATAACATAATATACAAAAAACATAATATAACATAATATGTCATATAAGTGGCCGTTTATATCTGCTTCATTTATACAGAGTGGGCTAAATAAAATAGATGGCGTTTGGCCTACTCATCATCTCTGTAACATCAGAAAAACGTGCCTGGTTTAAAAATAAAATAGCAATAGGGAGATACGTCTATCTATCGAAACCAATTCAAATCGATTTTTTTTGTTTAGTAATATTTAATCTGAATTATAGTTCAACTGCGTGTTTCTTATTGAGGCATTATACAGGCTATTTTCACTTAAAACTGCTATAGGCCTAATACAATTGGCACAATAACACATGGGTTATTTAAACAAAAACTAAGGCTATTGTTTATTTATATTTTAGTAAATGATTATTTGTGATGTGTTATTTTTGTTTGTTTTTTAAATTTTCTGCTGCGTATCTTGGCCAGGTCTCTCTTGGAAAAGAGATTTTAATCTCAATGAGACTAACCTGGTTAAATAAAGGTTTAATAATAAAATAATAATAAAATAGTATCTGATCTTACCATTTCCATCCTTAATTCATAGGCAATCGAAGACTCGTATGTGTCCGATTCCCATTCAAATACACGAAAGGACGCAATAAACGAAAAGACGTTTGTTTTGTTGGGCGTCGGTTTGGTTATGGGACGGAGATATCCCCCGTTACCGGAGGACAGGTAACGGAGACATGTAGGAGGACTTTAGGCTAGATTTTAGATTTAGATTGCATGAAAATAATTTCTGCATGATTTTGCCATTTATGTTTTGAATCGGTCACGTCATTGGCAATAGGAAGGTGCGCGTTTAAAATAGAAGACATTTTAAATATTTTACATTTCACATTTTTAAATAGGCCCATTGTACATTTAAAATGTTCCATTTTAGACTAAATGTAAAATAATAAAGAATATATGAACAAAAATGAAAATAAATAAACAAAACATTTGCGTTTTCTGTCGCGATTCTGATCTAGGCCTAAGAACCTAAGAATTGATAGCGTTTGATAGATAGTTGTATGTTTTTTTATGCAGAACTATTGGCCATTCAATCATTTTTTGCACCACTGTATTACAGCCCCGTATGAAGTATTAAGACTTTATTTACCGACAGCCAAAATACGGATCTGCGATTCACATATATTCTTAATTTTTTGTGTTGCTTGTTTGTTTTGGCTATTGGACTAGAAATGTAGCCTAAATAATCCAAATGAACAAAACATATTCCCAGTCAAAAAGAACATTTCAGATATCCACGTCATTCCTCCTATAGGACAAACGACGCCACTTTGCCATTCATGCATTTTGGATATCCAGAATGTACATTCCGGATCATTTAGTCATTTAGTGTTGTAAATCACATGACAATTACGCTAGACGCGTCAACGCTGAAAAAACACAACGCATCACATTTGCACTTTTTTTTTTTACTGTAGTCATCATTTTTGTTGAGAGTGATATCATTTGTAGTGCTTTAAAAGTAAAAACCACCCACACACAGTGCTGGAACAACAACGCATTAAGCTTTTATTTTTTTTAACGCAACAAATCCAACACGTTTTTCCTATCAATTTGGTCTGTGAAGAAACATGGAGGAGGTTTAAGTGCAGAAGCTGAGCGGTTGCTGAAGGACGCACGGCAGGCAACACCTACAGAACGCGAGTATGGCTGCAGTGAAAAGGTCAAAGGTGCTGTCTCTTCCCAACATTAGACGTGTGCAGTGAAGGACCGTCCTGTTATCGTTTAACGAAAACCACATCATTACATAGCGCAGAAACTATATTTAAAACCTTACAGTAAAACACATATTGAAATGTTAACTTTCTGAGAGTAAATGACAAAGTGTTTGACCAAAAATTCACAAAACGGTGATCAATACGTGATAGGGTTTAAACCATGAGTAATGACAACTGAAAACTATTTTATAATAATAGCAAAACATAATTGACATTGATTTTCTAGTTGGCCTCTTCATATTCATATTTTCATATGTTTGTATACATCCTCACAGTCCCCATGGCTTATGAAACATTGACATCACATTCTCCACAATATTAATAAAAAACATAACTTATAACTCTTTGCTAATGTCACGGAGGTATCCGTGACATCAGCAAACAATGCACTTAACGTCAGCATGATTGTCAGATTGCTTGTACCGCAGAAGTCAGTTTCGAGACCAAGCCCATGTAGATATCATTATATTGATTGATTGAGGTTTCTAAAGGCATATTTCAACAAAATGTGCATGCTGTGAGGATGCAATTCATTGTAGGCAGCTTGTTTGTGTTCATAACATAGATGCACCGTTACTACTAGAACTGGATACATCTATTAAAATTATAAAAGTGAAAACAATATGTAGCTATGCAGTTTCAAACACAGCTTCGGTCTCTTGAGAGAATGACTCTTCCCAGTTCATCTGAGACCGATTCAAGACAAGGCGAGTCAAATTCACTCAGAGCACATAATGGCCAGTCGTCCTAAGCAATTGACACTTTATTTCTATTACTGTGAAACCCACAGACGGGGACAGAGCCATCAGCCATAGCGAGGGTTTCAGAGCTTCTGTTGCCCTGCCAATATCTTCTGGTAGACCTCGTCTGTGAAGGGGACGTAGCTCTTCTGTAGATAGTCCACAATATAGACAGGCTCCGAGATTGTGGACGGGTTGAAGCCGCTCTGCACGAGTTGGAACTTTTGCTGCTTAAAGGTTCCAGTGATTTCAATGAATTCCTGCAATGTAAATGTAAAATGTGAAATGAACCCAGGAGAAGAGAACGCCGAAGACAATGGTTTTGACAGTTTCCATTTATATTTAGGGCATTTGGCAGGCTGAACTTGAGCGATTACAGGGAGCCAGTGGAGGTCACGGAAGAGGAGGGTCACACGGGAAGTGTTGCGTTTTCTGTTAATCTCTAATGAAATATCCTGTTACTTATCATCAACCAATGACTCAGTTAGAGATAGGGATCGGTTGATAGGGAAGCCAACAATTAGCTATAGCATGTTGCTAGCTTTCAGTGTTACACTTTTGGAGCATAGACAAACCCTGTCTTCGTAGACAGTGTCTAGACAAAACAAATGTGATTTTCTGATAGGGTGTAATGTTTTGTTTTTCAGTGTGCATTATAGCAAGGAAAACTCTAATTAGTGTTAAGCATGTTTAATGATCAGCCTATACCAACAGGTGCCTTATTGAATATTGTGTTCATTGGTGTGTGAGATGGTGAGTTGACCGACTGTAGAAGGGGTGCATGTTGCTGTGAATAGTGGTTGGCTGCCTCCTAAAAGGTAATTGCACACTGCCCCAACAAACAAGAGGGACCTGGCTGCAGACAAGATGGCAGACCTCCGCAAGAGGCACCTCCGGAGTTGACAGTAAATCACGTGACCTCAGCGGCGGAAGTTGGTCTTCTTTGTGTAATTTTAAGAAGACTTTACAGCGGTAAGATAGTCTATTAAGGATCTTTTTAAAAAGTTAGTTGGCTTTTCTAAGGTTTTATGAAATGGCCCCTATTTTACCACCACGTGTGAGAGTGATTAGCCATCACAAGCCATTGTCATGTGACAAAAATTGTCCCTTTAGATGTTGTCTAGTGTAGCATGCGGTTGACGTTAGCCTGACCATTAACCACAACTAACCATCTGTAGTGTAGGGCTGTAGGGCCTGGATAAATGGGGGTGGGGGCTTAGGAATTTGCTATACCAACTAAAACGGTTTTAAGCCTGCCATCACAGATCGACTGGAAAGCTGTTCCAACGCATGAGAGCGTAAAAAGACAAGGCTGCTTTGCCAGCTTTGTATAAACTCTGGCCAGTGCCAAGCCAGAGGACCTGAGAGACGTGACATAGGCCAGGGCCAGGCTAGAGGACCTGAGAGACGTGACATAGGCCAGTGTTTGTAAAGTATCTTCCAAGAATCTATCAATCAAGTATTTTACTGAGAAATGGAAGATTAGTGTGGTCAATCATTTGCCCCTAGGAAAAAAGTGCACTATCTCGGACAGCACAAGGAATGATTGGATGATTTGTGAAAACTGATCACAAGTTTAAGCTCAACAAATAGTTGATAAAATCACTCTGTGTAATGTTAATAATCATCCGTTACACGGGACAAACCCGGTACAGAGCAGAGGTCACCATGGCCAGAGGGAGACAGCTTGGGAAGGGGGAAGGTGCAGTGTATTAGTGATGAACCATTTAGGAGCTTTACTGCATGTGGGAAGTAGCTGTTCTTGGGGTTCAAGTCTACAGTCCGGAACCGCCTTCCAGAGGGGAATGCTTAGAAGATGTGATGGCCTAGATGGGAAGTGTGGGGAAGAATATTGCATTTCATCATGATTGTAATATTTAGAAGTGAGTGCGCCTTATGACCTACTGTCATGACGAAGGAGGCACAGTATATGGATGTGTGATTGCTAAACTGGTTGGGAAATGTATCTGTGTGTTAGGGCAATGGAACATTACTGAAAGGAAGACCTTTGGGTGAACTGTGTGTTTGTCCATTTGGCGTGCAGGTCAAAAAGTGCTTATCTCAGATTTACATGTTGTGCTTACTCCCAAATGGAAAGAGGACACTTGTAATGTCACGATGTCATACCAACATTGTTATACAGATCCTATGCTAACGAGAGGTTATCTTGCAACACCTACACATGCCCTTATTTGTCACACATTTTAAGATCCTCTTTCCAGAGAAACTTCTCTACCACTGCATGACTCTCATGTAAGCGTCCTCTCCATGTAGGAATAAAGACACAGTCACCCAAAATCACAGAGATCTGAAGGTATAGGGATAATTCATCCCTGACAAGGGTCACTGATAATCTTTTTTGAGCCTCTTCTTGACCTCAAAGTATAGAGGTCCTGAAGGGTGGATGGGTCACAGCCGATGATCCTATCTGCTGCGCTGATGACCTGTTGAGGCCATATCCTTAAGGAGGAGAGGATGGAAGGGTCTCTCTCTCTGTCTTTAATTAGTAGCTCACAGGGTCTTCCAGTTAGGCATAGCCTATTGACATTGGTCAATACGTTGTTTATAAGGAATTGTTTAATAAATATATTTCATTTACACCCATAAAACATTTAAAAGGAGTGGTGGCTTTTTAAAGACTTATTGAAATAACTTTCCGCTGCTGAGGTCAAGTGATTTACTGTCAACTGTGGAGGTCCGCCATCTTGTCTGCAGCCAGGTACTCTTGCAACAAACTCCAACAAACACCAACGGGTATGGCACAACGGCCGAGTGTTTGTGTTTGTTGGCTGTCGGCTGACGGCTGAAGTTTTTTGTAGGCGGACATGTTGGCGGACATGTTGAAACTTGGTGTTTGTTGGGGCAGTGTGCGAACACCCTAAGACCTCTGGAATCAGCCAGATGCCAGATTGAGACCAACACTAATACTGTTCTATTACAGGGCATTTAACAAGTGACATGAGAAGAGATCCAACCTATCTGTGACTATATAAGAGATCCAGACTATCTGTGACTATAGAAGAGATCCAGACTATCTGTGACTACAGAAGAGATCCAACCTATCTGTGACTATAGAAGAGATCCAGACTATCTGTGACTATAGAAGAGATCCAGACTATCTGTGACTATAGAAGAGATCCAGCCTATCTGTGACATAAGAGATCCAGCCTATCTGTTGCTATAAGATGAGATCCAGCCTATCTGTGGCTATAAGAAGAGATCCAGCCTATCTGTGACATAAGAGATCCAGCCTATCTGTGGCTATAAGAAGAGATCCAGCCTATCTGTGACTATAGATGAGATCCTGCCTATCTGTGACTACAGAAGAGATCCCGAGTTCATTGGAAAGGAGGGCTTATCTGAATTGAATAGAGTCAGTCAGAGTTCTTACCTGAATCCTTATGAAGACTGGTCGAGCGTAAGATGGGAGGTCGCTTACAACACGCTCAAATAATTCCTTCCCGCCAAATTCGTGGCCCGGCCTCACAATTATGGCAGCCATCCCTGCTCTTCCCTCGTGTCCTAAAGGACAAAAATGGAAAGAGTTCAAATGGAATTTATATATATACACACACACAAATATATATATATATAATTATATTATATAAATACAA
>OMKP01069866.1:0-10709 GCA_900302375.1 Bathygadus melanobranchus | reverse complement strand
GGACTTGATCAGCCGCTGGATGACCTCACAGTCCCTCTGCTCCCTGGTAGTCAGCCTGCGGGAGGCCGGCAGCGCCTGGTGGGTCGGGGGAAGGGGTTTTGTGGGTGGGAAGGGGGAATAGGGTAAACTGTCTGTGGTAGCAGCAATGGATTATTGGCCAGGTAGCTTGAGCTCTGCCGGTGGGATTATGTACTCACTGTGTCTAAAAGGTTAATAGATTGGCTCTTGCTGGGGCTCCCAAACCCTGGGGCTTTCTCCTCCGCAACCCTGTCGTTCTTCCAGCGCTTGCCTCCGTCAAGACCCTCGGCCTAGTGGGAGAGGAGGAGGAGGGGGAGGAGGAACGGTAAATGGTAAATGGACTGCATTTATATAGCGCTTTTATCCAAAGTGCTTTACATTGCCTCACATTCACTCATTCATACACCGACGGCGGTGTCAACCATGCAAGGCAACAGCCAACTCGTCGGGAGCAGTTAGGGTTAGGTGTCTTGCTCAGGGACACCTTGGCACTTAGCTAGGCGGAGCCAGGGATCGAACCAGCAACCTTCCAGTTGCCAGACAACCGTTCTACCTCCTGAGCCACTGCTGCCAAGGAGGAAGGAGTAAGAGGAGGAAAGCATATAAAAGCAAATAAAACTAATTCTAGGGAATTCAGGCATGGCAAGTAGTATTATTTATATAAATAAATTATATAGATTTAGCTGATGGACAGTATGGTTTTGTTACTAGAGCACTGTTGATGCACTGTTTTTAGATGTTGGATCTGCTGCAGTGCATTTGTTTGTGTGTTTTCTTGTTTGTTTATTCACTGTGCTGCAAACTGAATTGTTCTCCCGGGACATTGAAGGGAAACCCGGGGTTATTTAGCAGGTCAACAGAATCGTGGGCTACTTTCAAAACAAACCTTTTGAACAAAAGTCTTTGAACGACCATCTTGTTTAGGGCTGAAACTGCATCTTTACAAACCGAAAAATAAGAAGCGCTGACCTTCCACCTGACATACACATCTTCACACAACGGGCGATTGACTACCTGCTGGCTGTTGACGGACGCTGAAACCTGAGCGGCGTCGGTGAAGTCCGGATGCTTGGTGTTGATGTAAGCCAGCTCTATGGCAACCAAATGATGAACCTGGGAAACGAACCACAATAAACCCCAAGAGTGTTCATTTCATCAATGTCATTGCGTCGATTGCCGCCATGGCGCCAAAGGCCGGGAACATGGTCGTTGAAGAACAGATACTAGAGGGTGCATGTGGGACGCCGGTGATGATGGAGGAGACAGAAGGCCGGTGGCCACCCAGCATCCATCCCTTACCATTTCATTAGTGATGGGCAGACGCCTCCTCAGGAGTCCCGTCACTACCTCCACGATGGAGTCGTGGAGCTTGGGGAAACGCAGGAGCTCCTGGCAGTTACAGAGAAAACCAAACGCAAACAAACCAACAGTAAAGCCCACCGGGGCAGAGGGGCTGCAGATAATAATGTTTTCACGTTTATCTATTGATTATTGATGAAGTTCATTATTTAGTCGTTTTATTATTTAGTGTATAAAATGTCATACATAGTGAACGAATACCCATTACAAGTTACCAGAGGCCAAAGTAGTGGTTTCATTTGAAAAATACATAAATAAATAAATAGTTCATTTTATTGTGGCGTGAAACAGAAAAGCAACCGAATATTTATCACACCAAATATCATTTTCATGGTTGGTTTATTATTCATTTCATTATTTTCCCTTGACCCATAGAAGCACCCTACCGTTTTTCTTAGTTAGCCAAGTTCAATTGAAGCAGATGAGACTGACTAGCTCCGTCTGTCAAGTGTCTCTTTTGTGAACAGTGAAACTAAAAAGAACATCTTGATTGTTTTAGAGCCACATTTGGACGTTCATTTTCTTAGATTTTTTGCACAATTTACTCCACTATGTTCTGCGCAGGGTTGTGAGTTTCACAGGGACAACATAACCTCCAAATGCAACTCTAAAACAATCAAGACATTGTTTTGGAGGTTCTAGATTCACTACTCACAATTATCCTCACTTTGGAAAAGCCGGAATGGTGTACTCTACCCTCACTTCACTGACGGAGCGAATCGGCCTCATCTGCCTCCATTGATTTTGGCTAACGTGGTCAGACGCTAACTCGGTCAGATGGAGCGCTGGCCCGGTGGTCCGGTTGTCCGGTGCTTGTGGTTTGACTATGGGTAAGGGGAAGACGAGGACAGTGTTGCTGTGTGCTGGGACCTGCGTGCTGTAGGAGGAGCAGTGCTGTATGATGCGCTGCAGCTCCTCGTGGACCAGCTCCACGCACCGCAGGCTGGGCTCCTCCAATCTCTTGATCTGCCGCTTCACCAGCAGCTCAAACGACACCTCAGGCACGAACAGCGCTGGCCGTGGACCCTTCAGGCAGGTACACACACACACATGCACACGCACACACACACACACACACACACACACACAATCAATCAAAGACTAGACTACAGCATAGTACATAGGGCTTCATGCTCTAGACTACATCATAGTACATAGGTCTTCAAGCTTTAGACTACAGCATAGTGCATATGGCTTCAAGATCTAGACTGCAGTATAGTACATACGGCTTCAAGCTCTAGACTACAGCATAGTACATAGGGCTTCAAGCTTAAGACAGGATAGGATGCAGGAGTGCTCTACAATATACAGAATACACATACAGTATAAGGCAAGACATATGGGATATGGATGCCATCATACCATACACATCTCATACAAACACATCTCTGAATCACAGTACAGAGATGAGATTTTTAAGATCCAACTGGTTTTCATACGACATCTAGCACCATATGTAATGTACTACGTTACTGTGTCACATAGTGACATTGAAGTAGAATGCAATGTGGCGTTTTACCTACTTTCTGTGTTCAGGTTTTTGACGATATGCCATCTTTTAGTGTAGTACATTTATGTCCATTGTAGGCTACAGTGCACGTACACGATTAGCAATAATAGCTAGCTAGACAGGGAGACATTTTAACAGCAGATGCAATTGCAATGTTTTGACAGCAGATGATTTCATATATGAGGCGGGCCCAGAGGGGCATACGAGATGGTTTGAGATGATCAAATTAAAGTGTATCTAAATAATCCCGTAATAATCCTTATCTTAAATGAATTGCAATTCATCCATCATACTATTTACTCACTTTGAAAACCTCTAGCGTAGAACATGAACACTTAAATGGATTGCATTTGCTGGGAATCCTGAAACATTCATGGTGATCGTTACACAAGCAGACCTGGGAGGAGGCGGGGCTTACCGTGGCGTTGCGGATGGCGGTGAGGATATCGAGCTCAGTCAAGCCCCCCAGGGGGTCGATGGACTGCAGAGTTCGACCGAAGGTCTCGTGGAAGATGTAGCAGATGCGAGCCCCCCCACAGCTGTTGAAAAAGAGATTGAGCCGAGGCGAAGGTGCCCAGTGAAAGCCGGCGCGTCGCGCCATGTGAAGAGTAACACCACATGGCAGTGAAATAATATCAACGTTCTATGGCTTTACAGATCGGGATCAATAGCCTCCTGGTATGCAAGCTGTGGGGCGAATTTGTCAAGGCGGGAAAAATCTATTCCCCTACCCATTGACAGTATCTGCAACATTAATATTCCATTAGAGAGAGAGTCAATGAAGTGCTGTTATTATATTTGCAGTTAATTATATATATACAGTATATGCACTACTTTCTCATATACAAGGGTATTTAATTGTGAGCGTCTGTGAACTCGACTCACAGCTCGGAGGTCTGGATGTAGCGCGGCGTCCCCTCAATCGTGTTGCAGTAGTCGCTGGCGAACTTGGTGACGATCTGCAGCAGGGTGGCGCTGTGGTCCTCCACAGGCCGGCCGTATCCGCTGAGCCGCGCCTGGTACTGGCCGCTCAGCAACGTCACGCGGCTCTTCAGCTCGGGCAGGCAGTCACGGATGTGGTGCATGAGCAGGCGGCTGAGCGTCTTGGCCAGGTGGCGCGAGCCGCAGCGGGAGGCCAGAGAAGGGTAGTGGCGCTGTAGGAAGGCCTGCTCGCCCCGCAGGGAATCCTCCAGGCTCTTCTGGGTGTTGATGTCGTGCTGGCTCCTGATGGGGGTGGGGGGGCCAGGAGATGGCTTAAAGTAAACCAAACTTATACAAATAGCGGGCCCCTCTTTAGTGAACACCAACCTCTGCCGTAGATTGTCTGAAAGCTTTTGAAATCTAAAGTGTAGCATATTATTTGCTGCACTTTCTGGTTGAAATGTATTCGATGGATACATCAACATTTGCCATGAAAGCATAATGCATTGTGGGGGAAGTAGAGCGAGTAAAAGCCTCTGGAGCAACCTGTCAATAATTGCAACTGCAGCGTTCTAGTGACTGGCTACCCAGGCCCATGGAGCTTAGCACAGATATGATGTTGCTATATCGAGCTAGTCTCATTTATATGTATACTCTGAGCTCTGAGATGGACTACCTGGCCGGCATAATTATGATGACATGCCCTTCTAATTAAATATGAATACGAGTAAACATACAAAGATGTGATTCACTTCAACCCCATTAGCCTGCACACTTGAGAAATAATTAATTTTGATATTAATTACATTTGATATTTACGAGAACGACGTAGCCACTCTGCTAATGGTTTCCCATAGCCACCAACCTGTTTACAACCCCAATAATGCCCAGCCTGACGGGGATGACTCGACCCAGCAGGACCTCCAGGGCGTCCGTCCCAGCATCCATTAGATCCAGTTTGCTGACCACCAGCAGCGTCCGGCGGCCTGAGACACATGGACACTCAACAGCTGGACACACAGACGCTTGTCGTACTACGATGATGTCCAGGCATCCGTTACCAAATAGCCCACATGATGACTGCCAGATGCAACATTTCATTACAAATGATGCCCCATTACAGCATAATAACCATGCCCTTACTGTGCCGTACGACTGACCCATTAAGATTGGCAGGTGATGGTAGCCTTTAAGCATCAGCATCCTTCATTGTTAGTTTCTCGATTACAGACCCATTAGATACTGTGCCGACAACAGCTTATAAAGGGAGGCCAGTCAGTCAGTCAACCACGAGCCAGGCCTACCCTCTGGGTCGACGTCGCGGGCCAGCTTGAGGGCCTCCGAGGTGGCCAGGTCCGAGTTGGCAGGTGACACGGCCAGGATGAGGGAGTTTGGGTTGGAGATGAAGGACTGGATCATCTCCTGCACCTGAGCTTCAATGTCCTCCGGCTGATCTCCAACCGGCACCTGGAGGAACCATGCAAGGGGAGAAAGAGCCACATAGAAGCAGCTGTGTGAGAACCTTTAATAATGTCTGTTATATCACCTAGCAGTCTATGGTATGGTATGTGTTGCATCACCTAGCAGGCTATGGTATAGTATGCTCCAGTCAATGTCTGTTATATCACCTAGCAGTCTATGGTATAGTATGCTCCAGTCAATGTCTGTTATATCACCTAGCAGGCTACGGTGTGATATGTGTTGCATCACCTAGCAGCCTGTGGTATAGTATGCTCCAGTCAATGTCTGTTATATCACAGGCTAAGGGTATGGTATGCGCCAGTTGCCCTGTGGTCCACAATACAGTAAAGACTTGTGTTTCTGTGACAAATTCATAAACGAGCCAAGCTGCTGGTTTTGGAGTTTGGTTGTTAAATTTAAACTGGAACATACAGTATATGATGTTTTTGCGGTGTTATGAAAGACAAGTGGGATTGAGATTGACCTTAGTTATACCGGGTAAATCCACCAATGTCAGATTCAGGACTTTGGGCGAGAAAATTTTCAAATAGATGGGTTCAGGGCTGATACCCTGAAGGACCAACAAAAATAACATTTGTTATATAGTGGAATGTGTAAATGATGACCTATTTTGAATATAAAGATGGTGTCTAAACTTATTTGTCACCTTATTGTCACCTGAAGTGCGCTCGGTTTCCTTTTCAATTTCGTTACGAATTTCCTCAAAATCTGCAAAGACCTTGAAAAAGATGACAGAATAATTGAGCAGCGAGCACACAGCGAATGGAGAGGAGAAACATGACATAAACATACCTGGCCCTTGCAGTGCAGGAACGTACCCCATTCCTCAGCTTTGATACCTAGACCAACAGAAGACTTTGTGTAAAGCCTTGTTTCCACCGCAGGAACTTCACCCAGGAACTAGGAACGTTTGGAGGAAAGTGTGTTTCCACCGCAGGAACCAGGCTCTAAATTCAGTTCCCAATTGTACTTGGGTATGTACTTTCCAAAGGTTCAGGAACCTTTATTTCTCAGTCTCAGTCATCTCATGGTCAGTCTCTGCAATAGCTCGTGAAATCGGCTTGCTTACTTTAAAGGTCCTGGCTAAAGATCAGGCCAGTAACGAATAAAAAAATCACGAAAAAGTAAGAAAAACAGAAAAATAATCAGACAGAAATGTATTTATGTCACTTACAATGCAAATATAAAAATAATAATAATAATAATTAATGGAATATAAAGCTTTTCAAGCCGCTTTAATATGCAGCATTTTCCAATAAGACTCAACGTCATATAGCCGAGTGAAGACGAGTGTATGCTCCATCCTTTCACCAAAATATCAGAGGATCCTATTAAACGATTCAGTTTCACTTTTTAATCCAAGTCTAAAATAGTGTAGCGAATCGGGGTTTCGCAGATGTGGGGATTACGATGAGTGGGTGTGTGTAGGTGTGCATTTGGAGTGTTCTTTAATATATCCATGTTTTGGAGATTAGTTACATGTAAAAACAGCCGTCCCTTTTTCATGTCAGTGGACTAATTAGCCTCATCTTCGTAGGTCTTTAGGGGAAGACACAGGCAGAAACGGGCTGAAGGAACTTTTTAGCTCCTGAAAAGTAGTTCCTGGGACTAAACGTTCTGGGTACTTTTGGTGGAAACGTGGCTTAGGTAATAAAACAAGATGTTAACAAAATAATACAAATCACAGACAAAAAATAACTGAATGGAAGAAAGGAATGGGTTGGGGTTACAAATGTTGAAGGACCACACTGGTTTAATTTTGATAACATTACGAAGATCTGTCTTTTACAGCCTTTGCACATTGCCAGGTCAGATGAAGGGAATCTATTTTACATTCACGGGGAGAATCCTTGGTTGAACAAGGTCAAATCAAACCAGTATGGTCTTTCAAAAAGAGCAGACAGTAATCAAATCATAAAAAAGTGACAATCTGTGCAATTGGTCAAGAATAATAATGTGCAAGATGACCAGACACAACAAAGCCCATGCAGACTGTAGAAGCAGAGACCTGGATAGCTGTCCTGAGCATTTGGTTTAATCCCATTTCCTGAAAGAACGCAAGGAAGGGAGGGAGGACAGCAGCCATTTTAGAAAAGTTACATTTTCTTCAGGTTGTTTTGCAATTTATATGGTAATTGACTTGACCATCCATGAGACATTACAGCACAGCAGGTTTAGAAAATACATTGAACATGTTTCTGTTTCTCGCTTCAAAAGAACTAATCATTTACAAATGATGAATAGGAGTACAATATTGGATCATACACATAGTTGAAACTAGCATCCATCATCTCAGTCTCGATAAACAGCCGTACCATTTTCAGCTTGCCTTCTCTGCTCCAGAGGGACAACATTAATGAGCTGCAGCACCAGGGGCCTCCTGGTGACGATCCCTGATCCTCGGGGCAGGAAGTCCCTCCCCACCAGGCTCTCCAAGACAGAGCTCTTTCCACTGCTCTGTTGTTACATACGTATACACACAGGACAGTATAGACGACGTATGGACACAGTGGTAATACACTCAGTCATGGGCGGGTGACCTCTCTAATGCACAATTTATATCACATGACTTAACAGTTTCAGGGTTTTTCTACAATCACAATAGTGCTTATGGTTTATTCTGCGGTTTACGTGACTGTGTGACTGTGTGATATATAGAGGGTAGGTTTACATTAACAGTGATCATTAAGACAATTGTAATGTAGTGACCTGTGATCCAACCACCACTATCTGAGGGAGCTGTATGACGTCGGCGCCGACTGTAAGGAAGACCTCTTGCAGCCGGTTGATGATGGGGATAAGGGTCTCCATACTTCCACTGTAATTAATCTTGTGGCACATATTGTTAAAAGGACAGAAAACAATTGTGCAATTAAATTGACGCCGTAGGTTCGTGATAAATATGCAAATACATGCATATACAGCTACAATTAACAGGACAGCAAGAAATGTATGTTAAAGCCCTTCTTGGAACGATGGCGGTGCTTAGCCAATGATGGGACGACTGGTCCTGATGAGAGAGCAACGCCCAGATTAACCAGTACAGTGTCCATAGCAAATAATTGTATCCTTACCGTAACCGACTAAACACTAAAGCCGGAAAGAAGAGTCGCAATCAAATACTGTTAATATCAGCCTCTGCATTAGCTCGATGCGATGTCCAATTCGAATCTCAATGTCGGTGTACCGTCAGCTAACGGTATCTAGCGTAGCTAAAGTAAATAGGACGGTTAAAGCTAGCGTCTAGAACTCAATGGAGGTCCATCTTCACCTTACCAATTTATGTAGTTGAAGTGTTCCTCCTCAATCAGCCACTCCGTAATTTCATATTTAAAAGAAGCAAGATTATCACACTTTATTTTGAAACAAGGTAGACCACCAGTAGTTGTTACGTCATTGAGAAGTAGGTGGTCCCTACACTGTGATTGGCTGTGCTATTTGAAGAGTGTCATGATCCATGTACTGATTGGTTGCGACCAATCAGAGACGAGAGATGTATTGCTTTATCGCGCCCTACTTCGCACACCCGGGCTATAGGAAAATCAATGTTCTTAAGCATTATGTACTTTACTGGTAGCAGTGGAAAAACATCAAATGAATAATGCACAACACAGTTCCTCTTGAAATCAGTAATGGCTTCTTAATTTGTTTGAAAATATTGTACACAGCTGTGAAGCAGAAAACAAGTGATTATTCTATTGTTTTAATGTTTGCGTATAAACATGGTATTTACAATTCATACAATGTCACCAGTTAATAAACAGATAAAAGCAGACCATTACCCTCTCAAGCAGTGTTCACAGGAAATCTCCACTATCCAACATAGACCAAACAAATAAATATCCTCTAATACGAGGCATTGTCCCCTTGGAATTAAAGCGGGAAAAGACTCAATGAAAACATCCAAATTGCATGTTTTTGGCATTGTAATCTTAATTTGATCATCAACGCTGATGTCATAAAAAAACAAACAATGACAGGTCAAATAAGGATGGCACATTTTCTTATCCAATCATTTAGAATTGGATACCAGTGCTCTGTTGGTGATGTGATCAACAGTCATTTTCATCTATGTGCATTGTGCCACAATTTCTGCAATCTCTCTGCAACAAGTGCACTGTAATCTTGCATGCCTGTCTAATAGCGGTATCCACCTCCCCCCTACACACACACACACCCCTAAAGCAGTGAGCACCTGTCCCTGACAAAGGACAGGAGCGTCGTGCTCAGTCCATATACGAGGTGTCCATGCCTTCGCTGTCCGGGTGAAGCAGTCTTCCAGCCAAGCGCTCAATATCGTCCAGGCTGAGTTGTCGCACTGAACGCTCATAATCCTGGAGAAAGTAAACATCCAGTTACTCAGTTAATTTGTTTCAGGGGTTTTTTTATGCAAGAGCAACAGTAAAATACATTTTAGACTTGATCACTAAGGACCCTTCACACACCCTTCACCACTCCTTTCAGGTACTCCCGTCAGGCAGCCATTTCAGAGCACCTCTGGCCAAAAAGACAACCTACAGATACTTGTTAATTCCCACTGCAATATCTATTTCAATCAAGGCCAAATAGTGTTACTATTTTGAATGCAGCATTGCAAACACGTCCTTATTTATTATGATGTAATAGTTTCTGTTTTAATGTAATTTATGTCATACGGATGTATGTTTTTATGTAGTTGTGAGTCCCTAACCGAAGACTATTATTATTGTCTATCATAGCACACCACGTCATAGACGATAGTTTCTTGAATCTTGACTCCATAATCTACAAAGCGAGTCACTGTACAATATGAGATAATATGTACTTTATTCATCACAGACGGGGAATTTGGGTAGGCAACTGTAAAATAGATTTAAATACACCACCCCAAAATGATAACTCATTCACGAATGGCTGCTACACCCATAACTGCATTTAAGCTGTGGAAGCTGATGCAATTGATTCGATCGGAGACCGTTAGACATTTTGGGAGTTTAGTCTCCACAAAAAGGTTATGCATAAAAACCAGGGCTCAAGACTGTGCCCATTTATTATGTGGATGCAAGGTTTTTTTTCCCATGGTCGCATTAGTGGCAGTAAAAAAAGCCAGCCATCTGTGTAACAACATAGGGCCGTCGTCACCTTGTAACAACATAGGGCCGTCAACATCATGTAACAACATAGGGCCGTCGTCACCTTGTAACAACATAGGGCCGTCAACATCATGTAACAACATAGGGCCGTCGTCACCTTGTAACAACATAGGGCCGTCAACATCATGTAACAACATAGGGCCGTCGTCACCTTGTAACAACATAGGGCCGTCAACATCATGTAACAACATAGGGCCGCCACCATCGTGTAACAACATAGGGCCGTCACCATTGTGTAACAACATTGGGCCGTCACCATCGTGTAACAACATTGGGCCGTCACCATC
>OMKP01069861.1:0-13369 GCA_900302375.1 Bathygadus melanobranchus | reverse complement strand
CTCTTGCATCAGGATCTCACCACATAAGAGGAATGCAGGTCGACAAGGAAGGACTTGTGTCGCTGTAGCGGGTAGTGTACTAACTGGCGGGAAGTCAACAACACTTCCCACTAGAAGACTAAATTATTTGTACATGTGACATGTGACAAATTGGAAACAGGGTGGTCAGTCAGGTGACTTCAAGGACTGCCAGGGTAGAGTCCAGCTTCAAAAGCTGCGATGCCACGGGGCTATGAAATAGTTGATGAAATGGTATCAGACGTGGCCTCCCGCCCTCACGGTTTCACACCTTAAACCAACTAACAGGAGCTTAGAGCACTGGCCTGTGATCTCTCCATTCGGGGGATTATCTTCATCCTCCTCACAAGACAATGCCCACCCCGAGGGCTGGCCACAACAGCAGCAGCCACACAAAGGCCCCCCCGACCAGGGGGGAAACACCGGCTGGGAAGGTCTCACACTACTGACCAACACCAGAGAGGTTTGCTACAAATCCAGAAGCTTCTCAGTGGCATGATCAGCGATTGGTAAAAAGCAAATATATATATATATATATAAATCTGGATGTGATGATCTGGATGTGTTACTTTTTTGTAAGTCGCTTTGGATAAAAGCGTCTGCCAAATGCTCTAAATGTAAATGTAATGATCTCTAGACTACTTCTTTAGTAGAAGCTGGCACCATTGTCAATTGGTTGTCAATTAATTCCAAATCCATACGCCATTATTGTCAATGTAAAAAAAAATCCAATGCAGATTAGTTTGCCCAAACCTAATTAAATTAGCTTTGACAAAATGAACGTACGTTCCCGTCCATGCTATTGTTCTTATCGTGAACGCGGCTGGGAGAACCTGCGCGCCTCGTACTTGTTCCGTTCGTCATCCAGCGCGCCGGCCTACGCAGCGTGGTCCTGCTGACGGGATCCCATCAAAGAGAGAACGCCGCAGTACACTCTCCTCGGGTTTCCTCTCCTCCCGAGACATCGGGCTCTCCTAACACACGAGAGGGCGGTTTGGCGGTTTGCGCGGAGCGCCTGGGGTCGATGACACGGACGCGCAAAAGAAGAAGACGAGAGAAATCCATTTCAAGTCCATTTCATACGGAGCGGTCTCCATTGTTCTGACGATCGCTGCGTTTTCCTTGGCCGCCGCCACTGTTTTGAAATTCTGTTGACTTCTGGTGCTCCTCACTTCATCATGAACTCAACCTCCCTCCCCCCCTAGTGCTAGCGATCGGCCACCTCTTTTTTTTCATTTTTGGGAGAGGCTTTCAACAGGCTCGAGGCCAGACTGATCTGCAGAGAGAAACGGAACGTGAACTAGAACCGGGACGGTCTCACAAGGGGCCAGAGACCCGCTGCCCCGTGCAGAAGGCGCCCTGGCACCGGTGTGACGTCGAGGGGAATGATTCACACATTTCTGCGGTCATTCCTTCCACGGCTTCGCCTCGGGTCCATTTCGCCAGGGCATTTTCCACTTGTTCCAAGTAACCCGTCGGTTGTCATGTAGGCGGGGCCAAGAGAGGGTCGGCCGTAGCCACAGTGTCGCCATAGGGACCGTGTTTCAGATTGAACCGTTGCAGCTTTCGTCCTGCCGCGCGATGCTAAATACACCCGTGCCACTGTGTAAACTGTGAACTGCAAACAACAGGTCAAACAGGGACTCGAATATCAGCACACAGCGTAACCAACGGTTATGGCTGGATGAGATGAGCCGTGCAAATTTAATTGTGGCTGCCACTCAAATACCTGCTGGCCACTCGCTCCAACAAACTGTTACCGGGCCACTACTTTTGTGCTACAGACTATACAGTATATTGTATTAGGAATTGCTCTATGTGTGGCAATAGTGTACAGAGATGTATAAACACTTAAATATGAACATATAGTACATAAATGGTTTAGATGCATTGATTTTTCTTTGTGTTCGGCGCTCGTGTGTTTGGGTTGTATTGTTCAGCAATGTTCGATTCAGTAAAAAGGCAAACGCAGTGATTCAAGCAGAACCTTACATTGGCTGCTAGTTCACGAATGCCGACATTCGAATTCTACGTTCGTTCCAGTTCTTCAGTATTCTTCTGCTGCAGCACTATCTGTCCCGACGGTTGAGGGCACTATGAATTTGCATGGACCGGAGCCGGACTATGTGCACGTATGCATTTTTAAACGCAGATCAAGATGTATTCTCACTATATCCACTGTGATGTTGTTATATGTTTCCTTGTTGCAGTGTGGGGGGGAAACAGAATTCCACCAGCCTTAGCTGTGTGATCGTTAAACTTGCATTGAATTGAAATGAAAGTCTGAACGGAGCAATTGAACACACGCAATCTTTTTGTAAGTCGCTCGGGATAAAAGCGTCCTAGATGCACCTAAATGTAAACGTACACAATTAGACGACACTCACCTGCAGATCGAAGAACTTGCTGTATCGCCTGTAAATGATCTCTGTGCTTCCATCGCTCCAGAAAACTTTGATGATGTAAACCTGAGACACACAGAGGACACACAACGCTGTTAGCACACCCAAACTGCCATTAGCCTAATGCCAGGATTAGCAAAGATCCAATAATGGCTGTCCATTCGACACCACTTTGTCATCCCAGACGTGGGATTCCACCCACAAGACACTTCACTCACTTTCTTTCCCCCCTCTTGCCGGGCTTAGGGTTAGGGAGCGCCGTTAAACTATCCCTAGGAATGTAGGCCTGGGAATCCCATTGTGTGTTACATTTTATGATAGACTATATGAATGAATGCCCCCTGGTCTCTTGTGTAGCTCTCCGTTATAGCACTTTGTCATTCAGACTGCTACTTAACACTTCTTTCGTTTCAGCGATTTCTGCACAAAAACAAAACACAAAAACGAGGCGGCTAGGACAGATCTAACTAGTAAGACCGAACCATTGAACAAAATGACAAAAACAGAAATAATAATTAAAATAATCAAACACAAAAGTTTTGATTGTTGACCTCCTAAACGAGGGCTGTAGGCTGTGGAAACGGGAGCGGCCTGTTACTTGCAACAGTAGCACAGCATGCAACAAGAGCCTCGGGGAACTTTTATTGGGCAACATTGGATTATGAACACGTCATCGTCCATCCTCATCACACGCAGCATATCCTATGATTTACATCCTATGATTTCACGTCCTGTGTCGCGCGGACACACATCACTACTTCCTGTGAAAGAGGGGAAGTGGTGATCTCCCATGTCATGTTGACCGATGATGGCATGACTTAACGGGTGAAGGTTCCAAGCAGAATGAAGCAATGTAACGCAAAATGAAATTAGACACACAACTCCAGCAAGCTCCAGGTTTGACATCTGAGCCTACAACCTCAGCACCTTACGGAGCCACTAACTACCTAAATGGCATGTCATTTAAGCTAATCACCATGGTCTTGCTGATAGCCTTTTTTTAACAAACACACATGGGGTTTAAACGGCTTTGGGGTGATGGAAATTCCCTGGTTGCCAGTGACATCCAGATGTCTAGAGCTAACTAAAATCAGTCCTTCTCGGAAATACTCAAAGATAACTGTTGTTTTTTTGTGCTGCTTGCTGATCAAACTGTTGTGTTTTGTAAAGCAGGATCGCAGTGCACAACATGGGCAGATGGAAGGGGGTGGTGGGGGGACTGACATTCTGTGTGTGTTGCTTAGGACTGGACCTCCTGACCGTGTTAAGGTCTGTTATTCAGCTCATCAAGCCAGCACCAAGTGTGTGTGCGCGCACACACACACACACACACACACACACACACACACACAGTTGCGGATGAACAGCTTTCGTCTCATGCATTATATCCCCACTCACACATCAAATAGTAGATTGCCAGTGAGTGGTAGACAGTAACTCCGATAAGGACAAACACAACTGATCAATACTGAAATTGACATTGCACAGCCTGAATCCTACAGGCCTATATGGTGTGACGTCATGTGGTGCTGTAAAGTGCTCAACTTCTAGAGCAGCATAGCATTAACATTGCCAGGGTTTGGGGTTCGGTTCCTGCTGGGGCCACCCGTATACACACACACACACACCAAATATATATGAATAATGAATGTCAGGAATTGTTGTTTTTGAAAACAGGCAGGCATAGTTCCATGTGTCAAAACTATTGCCCTAAAAGTAGTGGCCTGGTGCCTCACAGTTTGCTGTTTAACTAATTCCTCTTCTCCATCTCTTATTTCATTCCACTGCTGCAAATGTAGGCCTAATACATAACGGAGCCTCTGAAGGGAGAGAGATAGCCATCGGACGACTTGTCCTGCGCACAACAGTATCAGCTGTGTATTGCGGGCCAAGACTTCATGACCTGCTAATCATCGAAAATCTCTTACACGTGTAGGCTATGTTGTCTAGAAATATGCATTGACATGTGCAAAACAGATGTATAGCCTACTTATAGAAATGTATGCTGCTCGTGTAGTTGTACAGCTTATACAAGACGGTTATGCAGACGGGCTATTATGAAACACCCTTGCCTTTAAACATTTGAGCAATTCCTTTGTTCAAAACTAAAACTAAAAATATTGTTTTGGTAAACGAATTTGTTTGGTTTTCGAGATATGTTAAGACCTTTATATCTCGGAGTCATACTAAAACATTTTTATCATAATGCCCGTATCTGAAGACATCTGAAGAATGCAGCCCTGGGAAATGAAACTTGATCGCTCCTTTGTTTTACTTTTTAACAAAGTAGCGAGTAGTAAACTATCTAACACCGTGCAACAGAACGCAGACGTGCAATAGTAGGCCGACATGACAGCCAGCCAAATATCCAATATGAAATTAACTTTAGTGCGGTTGATCAAGCTCGTCTTCCGACTTGTTGACTTACATAGTGTTTGTTCGGATTTCTCCGCTTTTGGACGTCTTGCACTGTTACTTCTTGCACGGTCCGCCGCGGCATGGTGTCCCTCTTCAGCTACAGTCTTGGGTTCAAATAAGACTCCCGGTAGATTCGGCGAAAAATCAAATCCTATAAAGAAACTTGAACGGTGTTTTTTTTCATTCGTCCTGGTCAAGCTCCACTTTGAGGTTCCTGCAGCAACTGTGAATATTCCGTCGACGACCTACGTCAGATTTCCTGCCCAGCGAATAGGCGGACGAGTCAGGAGCCTGGAAGCCTCGTCCCGTCTTCTGCTCCGACCAAACTCCCAGCCTATCCTAGCTCACCAGCGCCTACCGCTCCCATGTCAGTCCATTGATCAGCCCACACTGGTACAAGCCACTGAACACTCATCACAAAAGTGTACCCGGGTGTAACCGTACAGCTGACTGTTGACTAGTTTTCAAAACGTCATGTTAGTTGTGTATGAAACATTTGGCACGTCTGACAACGTTTTTTTTTTGTCATGTTCATCCATTGGGAGTGGACTCTGGATTTGTGGATTTAAGATCTATAGCTTGCAGTGTTGTCTATGACAATTGATGTGATGTGTTATTGTCAAACGTATTCACTTTCATTTAATTTAAAGTTTTTATTTCGGCAGTCGCTGTATAAAAGATAAAAACTTGCAATGTGCAACAACCACACGGCTACTAGTAGACACTGCCATCTTTTGGTGAAAACATGGACTACATCAAGAAGCAAGTCTGGTTACAAACGAAATACAGACAGACAACTGCCTACCACGCTACCATTGAAATACCTCAAGTCAGTCTTCCCAAATTATTTATTGGTGGATCGCAAACCAACGTTAAAGTTGCATTAATGCCACCCACTATACCATACCTATCACGTTGACTGTTCCTGATTGATTGGTCAAATTAAATAATGCAGTTCTGCCCGCTCCTACCTCTTCTCCACCTGTTCCCAATGTCCCACCCAGATCCCATCCGTGTCCAATAAACCTGATCCTGTAATATTTCCCTCTCTATATGGTAGATTAGGCAATTTAATTGAATTGAACCTGTTCTACATTTTATTTTACATTAGACTGTGTACACTTACAGCTATCCCTTTTCCCAATCAAGAATAAAGTACAACTTAATCCTGTATGATCAAACCTTAATTTATTTGTCATTATAATTTCTTCCTACATACTTTTACGTTTATTATTCTTAGTTTGAAATTATTTTTGGGTTTTATATAATGTCCTTCCCGTTTTGTCTCTATCCCATCTGCTATATCTCTAGCCCTTTCCTTTTAACTGTCCCAATTAGGGACAGTTATTCGTTCATTGAGTTGCACCTTGTCTCAAACCAATCTGTGACAGAGAACAATGTGACTGGATGTAAAGAACGTTTAAAAATAACCGTCAGCAGCTTCATTTGAGTTAATTTGACTCTGTATTAAGACTATTTTCAATGGAGTTGTAGTTGCTGGCTGTGCCAGGGTCACTGCAGCATTTGTCAACTGCAACCATGGCTGTTCTACCAAGGTAATTCCTGTATGTTTCATACATTCAGCTGTCAATGGGAATGTCTTGTCAACAATTTTAAAATATTGTTGATTTCACTTCCAGGGTATTGCGGCTGTCTCTACAACTTACACTGAGTGGTGTCAAGTACACGGTGAGTTTGATCTTAAAATGTGAAGTTAAGTGGGCAGGTATGCATGTGCTAACATGTATGCTTAACAGCTCACAGGTTGGTGATTGCTCAACTGTGGTACACCCCCATTGTCCCTTGGCGGAAGCCCTACATATTGGAACTGGAACTGGAGCACAGTCATGCACATATTCCACATGTGCACCCTCGTAGTTATACGCCCCAGCAGCAATGGCCTCAAATGCAGCAGCCTCTTAGCTATGAGGCCCAGCTGTCTCAAAAGCAGCAGCAGCAGCCTCCTAACTATGAGGCCCAGCAGCCTCCTAGCTACAGCCCCCAACAGCAGCAAAAGCAGCAGCCCCCTAGCTACCAACAGCAGCCTCTGAGCTACAGGCCCGAGCAGCAATGGCCTCAAAAGCAGCAGCAGCCTCCTAGCTACCAGCAGCAGCCTCAGAGCTACAGACCACAACAGCCGGAAAAGCAACAGCCTCCAAGCTATGAGCCCCAGCATCCTCAAAAGCAACAGCCTCCAAGCTACAAGCCTCAGCATCCTCAAAAACAGCAGCCTCCAAGCTACGAGCCTCAGCAGCCGCAAAAACAGCAGCATCCTAGCTACAGGCCCCAGCAGCCTCAAAAGCTGCAGCCTCCTAACTACAGACCACAACAACTGCAAAAGCAGCAGCTGCCTCCTAGCTAGTGGCTTCAGCAGCGAGTTAAGTTTTCTTAACTGAAACTGCATAAATCCTGTAAGGTATGAATGGGTCAAGAACTTTGGAAATGTGTCTCCTGAAGATCATTCATTGACCACACTGTAATTGCAACATGTGCGTCTCTGGAATTCCTGCAATGGTGTGGTTCTACAAAACTTTATCTGTACAACACAAAATGTTTAATCTTAAATGGTTTCTGTTATTGGCTGCATGCCAGCACTTGACAATGTTGGACACCCATGTAAGCAACTATGTTCAAAGTTTCAGATGCTTTGCTACAAAAGGATGCAATGCTGTAGTTCCATGAATAGAAAATACTTTTGACAATGTTCCCCAGGCAAGTCAAACATACATGAGGTAAACTCATTAAGGGGCAACTTGGAATTACAGCTGGCTCGTTTTGGTAATGCATGTGCAGACCAAAGAACTTAATGGGTACATGCTAGAGTTAAAGTACAATACAAAAAAGTACAAATATATCACAGACGGTACAGTACAAAGCAGCCAAAAGACATACAATTTTGGGTTAACTTTCACTTGAATGAACCATAATTTAAAGTGATTTGGTATTATTTAGCCAATATTTGGTTATCAAACCAAATGTTTGCTCTTAGCATGGTTTACATTGTTCATACATCATCCCTCATTGTGGCCTACTGCACCATGCCCTTTATTGTATCATGTCCTGTTCATTTAATATATATTTAACAATGTCAGGTTTGGTAGAAAGAGTTTTGCAGGGCGTAGGGTCTCTGGAGGTCCATGTGCGAGGTGACGCCAGAGGAGCGGTCCTGTAGGGGCAGCGGGTAGCCCAAGCCCTCGCCCTGGCTGGCGGCGCCAACGGTAACGGATGTTGAAAATCTTCACGCAGTACACGAGAGGAAAGAAACAATTGTTGTTGTTGTTGTTGTTGTTGTTGTTGTTTGTGATCTGTGGCTCAGATTAGGGACGTCATTTGGCATATGTTGCAAGGCAAAGCGGCCATACTGATTTGGGTCAATTATAAACCGTATCCTCTTTCATCGTCACTTAGGCACTTATTTAGTGTTTGGTTGACCTTTACAAATGTGCAACAGTTAAAACTTATTATAATCCACACATGAATAAATCAACATTTAATGGACGATAATAAAGGGAATCTTTGTCTAAAAGCCCTATCAGCCTGTGGTACCTGGCATTGGAATAATGACGAGATGAGATAAGATGAGATGTTTGTATTCATGATTTTGTCGTGGTTGTTTTGTATGTTCATGAATACGTTTACCGGACGACAAAGTGACTTACAATAAGTACATTTGTCCAAAGAGAGTTAAACAACAACATATAACGCTGTCGGTACAGTAAGATTTGAATAGAACAAGTTTCAAGCGCTCATAATTGCTAGGTGTGGAGTGTGTGTGGTTGGCGGCTGGTTTAAGCAGCCTCACCTGGCCCGAGTCAGGCTGATTAGTCTGGATGGGTGAGGCTGCACACCTGCGGTGCATTGGCTAATCAATGCCCACAGGTTAAACCAGCCATCACCATACACACTCAAGAGAGCACTAGCGAGCTAGCATTTACCACCTGCTCTGTCTACCAAATATTCTACAAACTGCAATAAACCAGATTATTCAACAGCCTTCCTCTGTCCTACTCTCCGGAGGAGCCCCATAAAAGCCACTTTAGCTGACGTGTGTGTGTCTTGTCTTTTTACATTCTATACATAGAATGGTTTGCAACCAGCAGTTCAGCGAGGTGGCAGGAGAAGCTTTCAAGTAGGTTAGCCTTCTGGACAACAAAGAACATGTGGACAACGTCATTAAATCCTGTGGAAGTGCTAATGAGAGACTAATCTTGGCGCAGTAATGTGTGTGAGATGGCCTAATCATGTATGTGTGTTACTCAAGAGATGAAAGGGGCCATGGAGTAAGGCTGCTACATCCCATAATAGGTCCATTAGAGGTAGAGGCAGACGGGAGAGTAATGATGTTTACTCATTATGCCAGGGTGCACTCGTATCTTAGAGTAGACGCCAAATAGCACAAACACACACACACACACACACACACAAACACTCTCACACACATCAACACTCCCACAGTTATAGGTCGTAAACTCTCTCCTCTCTCCTCATATGCGATGCACATGCACGCAAACAATGGCGGAGGCTCTTCGCACCATTTAACGGCTCCCACTTCCAGGATGATCAGCTGTCGACAGCCTCTGATTGGCTATGGCAGGTCTTAGTGTCAGAGGCAACAGTGAGTTTGCCGGCCTCTCAGCCAAGTCTCTGCAGAACGTTGACTAATCCCTCCAAATCACCTGTTCTCTTTTCTTTGAGATACCACCCACCTCATCGCACACACACACACCCCCTCCGCAACGAACGCCAAGTGATGGCCTCTACTCCACTGTCACAGGGCCACGGCACAGACTTACCACACATTTGTGGAATTACTCTCCTAATGGGCTTTTTGATGAAGCCGCAATCTGAAGACCGCGATCTGTTGTTGTGAAAGAAACCGTGACGGGACCCGCCAGGACCCCTGAGAACGGAGCGTTGACAGCGCCATAGTCGTCACACACCACATCCACGGCTTTATGGAGGTCCTCACCTCTGTCGGAGGAACCAAAGCCACCGGGGGAAACCGTGAATCATTTGCAAAGATTTATGTATATTATGTAAGTTCAACCTTGTTCATACAACTGTCACCTTCTTGAGTTTTACGCTCCACAGCCGTACACATCGCAAGCCCTGACTCTGTTGTTATGGTGACCAGCACAGAGGATGCTCCAGGCCCCAGCTAATGAAAAAAAACACAACATACAAAATTATACATACAAAATTATACGAGAGAGAGACAGAGACAGAGAGAGACAGACAGAGATTGGTACATTAAGAGAGAAAGACAAAGATAGGGAAAGAGAGAGAGAGAGAGAGAGAGAGAGAGAGAGAGAGAGAAAGAGTAAGAGAGAGACAAACAGACAGGTGGAGGGAGAGACAGTCAGAGAGAGAGAGAGCTTAGCTGGAGCTCAGCAGGGTTTCTGCCAGTGCTCTGGGTTCACCTGGTATGCAGCACTGTAGCGCCCCGACCAGGGAGCACTTGTCTCTCAGGTAGTGACCCTGGCACACGTACCGTCTGGCCTGACGGATGTCTCCCACGCTGGGGCAGCAAGCAGAGTCATCACGTGGCTCCGTTCTGGATCTGTTTCTGCCCCCCCCGTCGTCGTCATCGCCTTCTTCTTCTTCTTCTTCTTGGTCTGCACCTTACTGCTCAACGCAGGAGTCTTGTTTTGTCGGCCATTTTGTGACCCCTGGCCGCACCTCAGCGGCGCCGCGAGCGGCGTTCTTTTCTTTCCAGAGGGTTCCGACATTCTCTCCTTCTTTTCAGTTTCTAACGCAGGAGCTGATATGAGGTCTAAATGTGAAAGATATCAGTCTATCTTTAGCTGTGGGCAACTCTATTTACCTCAGCTGCTGCAGAGTGGGAACGTTTGAATCACAGTGGCACTCTGGAATGCAATCACGCGCGCACATAAATAAAAATATATTTTGGAAGTACCACTATAAACCGGTCACATATTTTGGATTCCAAAAATGTAAAAGCATTGTGTCGCGGCATTCTGGGCCTGGACTTTTAGATCCAACAGGAATTTTGAGTTATTGGCCAATTTGAGCACTCTCAATTCATCTCTACTGTAGTGTAAACACTCTCATTGCTTGTTGCCAAGGATTGCTTGAAACAATATACACCAAACAGATTCTACATTAAATGAATGAAGCTATAAATCACTATACCTCCGGTGGAATTGTTTGTTTACCATGGCAATCACCGCCAGCATCCCCGCTGAGCGTGAATTGTACTACCACACGGCATGAGGCATTTCATCTCCCTAACGAGGCGGGATTTCCATGTCCCTCGACAGTAACAGAGCCTAAAGTATGGACACAATGAATCTAATGTTGCATGAGGCGTTCGTGCTTTAAATGACCAACACACTTCAGTCACACCAAACGCGACACGAGGCCCGGCCCACTAGCTCTGTGTGCCACTATAGGGATTTGAGGAAGGCTCAGCTCAACCCTGAGGCAAGCTGGGGTATTTTTACACTCGTTACAGTTTCTATTATGGGAACGCCATTACCATAGATCACTGAATGTGTAACACGTCTGTGTGTTTGTGTGCGCCGTATGGTTGATTCTGGTGTGGGGGAATGAAGTATATTAAGCATATTATATAATCGTACAAAGCTTTCGGGGTTTTAAAAACAATCCCAGACACACATTTATGCATGCGGGGCCCATGCATGTTTGCATGCGAGTTTGTTGGTGGTTAAATGGCCTGTGTCATTACAGAGACGTCTTGGATACTCACAGCAGCACAGTAGAAGAGCTGCAGCTAGGAAGGTCTTGTATGGCAGCATGTTCCTATAGGGAATGGAACCAGAGACCCGCAGGCTTCAAAACAATAATGGAAGTACCACACCTGCTTAGTGTTAGTGCTGCTAGAACCATCATGTTCACTTTACTGTGACTTTCAGAGTTTGAAGAACGGAAATTAGGGTCGGAAAGTATTTTTGGCTCACAGTGAGTGGAATGGGTATCAGGTCAAAGTGAATCATCAACAGGTGGTAAAATGAAATCAAAATTTGGGGTCGGCTAGCCGCACGCATTCGAACATTTACTCTATAATTAAAATCAGGCTAAAAGCTGGCTCCCAATTATAAACGCTGGCCCCTTTTAATCGATCGGGTCTTAATTATGACTAATTAAGACTAACTAAGACTAACTGGACGATTTGTCAACGACTAGCCTTCAAAAAATAAAATGCCTAGAAATCTATCCAAACTGAGCACATTACAATCTAAGAGGCCAAACATAGATACAGTGTGTATAAAGTGCCATTTGAAATGCTTTTGGAACAAAATCCTATTTGATTGACTGAACCTATCATGTCATTAGAACCTCATCCCAGTAAAATAGCAGTACACTTCAAACAATATACGCTTTTAACAGACTAAGGTCGTTTTCCTTTGTCTGTTTCAGAACTTTTGTAAATGTTTGTACATTTCTGTACATTTTTATCTTGTACAATAATTTTTGCATATTTTTGGACCTGTAATTGTATTGCTGCAAAATTAACTAGAGCTCTACATCAGCCAGTCTAAAGAGAATCGAAGCTTATACTCACGGTGTCCAGGGGAAGCGAGTGGTCGAGCGAGCACCCCTGGCTGTGAGGACGAGGTACAATGAAGAGAGTGTCTCAAGCTGTTGAAAGCTGCATGTAGGGCCCGACCACGGCACATTCCACCACTGTCAATATTGATGCTGGCCTTTTACCCCAAGACACATCCCCTTCAGTTCATAGTTAATATAGTAGTACCCTTTCACTAAATCCCCATAACAGATATGGGCCATCATTAAATAAAGCAGTATTTAATACTAAATAAGGTGTACATTGATGTCATTGTGACATTGTTTTCATGAGAGCAAAGCTCCTTCAGTAATCTGTTAAAATTAAAAAAATCTGTAGATTTGATATATGTAGCATTATAATAATGTTATACTTAATAATAATAATAACGTTTATTTAACAAATTGGTTTACTTTAAGGACTTAAAGAACAGGGGCGTGTCCAGGTGACTCACATCCCCCAGAAAAATGTGATGGCCACCCCAGCTAAAACTGGCAGTTCATAGGATTTGAACTTGTCAATCAAAATCTAACGAACAGTGGTTGCATTAACAACACGATGCTTTTTGTTGTACCATTAATTTGTAATCTCTTGACGTTTACAAATTGCTGTAACCCTCCGTGTTATTCTGTGCCACTTATAAGACACCCATTGGTGTAGAGGATAATAATAATAATAATAATAATAATAATAATAATAATAATAATAATAATAATAATAATAATAATAATAATAATAATAATAATAATAATAATGACAATAACAACGCTAATAAATGTAACCAATTATTCATATCATTATTTTGTCTAGTTAAAAAAACTATTCAACACTCCACAAATGGCATTATGATAGCCGGCTTGGGTCTGACAAGTCACGCTGCATTTTTCATCAAGTAACGTTGCGTGCATTTCCCGGTACAGCGCCTGGCGCGCGCGCGCCAGCGGTCGCTCTCATTACCGCGTGCCCTTACCCTGTCAAAGCA
>OMKP01069855.1:0-12315 GCA_900302375.1 Bathygadus melanobranchus | reverse complement strand
ACTAGGTCCCCACTGGTCTGTATTTATTTCTTGTTATTTTGTTGTTTGCGCGTTGAAAGCATTCCTGACCACGACTCACGTGGCGTCCATAAAGACTTCTGTGCCTAAAGGAGTGAGAGAGGAATTGAATGATTTTTTTAATTTTGGAGGGTTGTTATCGTGTAACACCGTTTTTCTTTGTTCCTCATTGTTTGATTGTTTTGGGCTAGTATGATGACTCCATTGTGAAAATAGAATGATATTTCTCACTCTCCCCAATGGGTTCTATTCCAGTGAGGCAACACAGTGATGCGTATAGGTGATCATTTGCTCAAGGGCAAAGTGGCTACTCGTGAAACAGGAAGGGTTTACTGATGACGGTGTCTGATCGCTGACGTGAGGGGACTGTTCACCGTGCACATTCAACATCGTGATGAGTCTCTGTAATTGCATGTTAAAATTAATATTTTAACATGCTTCATCACGATAATGGGAGGGATGACTTGATGAGCCCTCCCGAATAGGAGAGGGCCCCTTGTGAAGTCTGAGGAGTTGGATTTGGAGTAAAACTATCTGGAGTTTGAATGCCCCTCTGCTGGCCTGTGTGTCACAGACGGCCAGTGAGTTGTTTTTTTTTTGTCTGGTCACAGATCTTATTTAGCATGGTGTCCCAACCCCCCGAATGTCTCCAGAGGGATGGACCAGGATATTGAGAGCACAGGTCACAGTAGGTCTTGCTAGCACTTCAGTATTGTCCTCCAAAATATTAAGCCAATAGGACCTCAACTCCACTGTTTTTAGTTTTGTGTCAGCATCTCATACATTCGACCATGTGGTACTGTGCGCAAAGGCCTCTGGCTATGTTGACCAGTGGGAATACAGACTTGGGTCTATGTCATTCAGGTTACAAACCTGTGAAGTGCTCCCTGTCCGGTAATGTGTAGGTCATGAAATACATGTTTCTTCTGCGGTGGAATCAGGAGATGGTTAATGCTCAGAGTACTTGACACGTTCTTTATTGTCAATGCGTCAAGACACATGCTGCACAGTGGGGCTGCAACATGTGCTGTATTTGGCCAAGTGGTGTCAACCTGTCATTTCCAACAAGTTGTATTGAAGGCCGTGAGGAACATGTGTATGTTTGAGCTGATTATTCCCTGAGATCCTGTTAAAACACACACGCACAATCTCTCATTTGCATTTTCTCACAGTTGTGAAAAGCCTGCGTGTTCACATCCAAGAGAGAGTTAACCCGAGGTCCACAGGAATTAGTCAAATGTTCAAAATGTGATATTGAAGTCGGGCGTTTTGAAAAGTCATTGTCACCCTTGTGGATCATTTCAGTAGAGTGTCAACTTTAGTACGGACACGCACATTGTGGCCTAACCTAAAGCTTACTGAATGTTGCTAGGCAAGACATCAAATTGATGTCTTAAGTTAAGTTCACATAGAAAAAGTTCAAATCACAACACCTCCTGTATCCCAGTAGGACAGGAATTTCCCAAGGATTGAGTTGGGCCCTGAGGTACATTAACTGCCATGTCTGTTGCGTAACCAATGCCATCAGAAGTGCCTTCTGTTAGATCACCGGGCCATGAGCCAAAGAAGAGCAACAACCTATCAATCAAATGATGAATAATGACAACGGCCATGGATATACCATGCCTTGCTTAAAAAGTCCAAACTATTCCCAGACTCTAGTGGTAAAATGTCAATATTCCACAAAACGACCAGACAGGATGCCCTGATAAACCCTTAGGAATCACACCTTTTTTATGACTTAATTCCACTATTTTGTCAAGTTTTAATTTAATTTTTTAAATTTCTAGCCAGGACATGTTTAATAGCTAGCACACTATCTGTTAAAATAACATGATGTAATGTTATTTCCCCATCATTACTTACTCCCTTTAGCTTTAGAGACTTAACATTATTGGCTGTTTTGGTTAGCTAGGAGGGAGGTCGGAAGGCAACAGATCTGAGTCAGCATATCATTTGTATTCCATTTATTTTGGAGGAAAACTTATTTAGGTTTGCTTCTGTATTTGCCAAATATGTTTTAAAAATGCTGTATTTTCTTACATGGAAAAGTGTTACAAGAATGGTAGTTGGCCGGAGGACAAACAATCTGATTTAATCCATTGACTTCACGGGGAATCTGTCCAAAACCAGGTTGACACGGTGTCTTGTCAACCTTTTAATTGTGTCATGTGGAAACGATCTACCATTAAACATTCCCTCTAAAACAACCTGTTCACTTATTTGTTTGTCTGTTGTCTGATGACAATAGGATTGCAGTTGACACATTTGCAACCCAACTGTTAACGGTTTGAGGAGATCTGGCTGTGGGATTAGGTGAACCTGACTCCAGGTCAGCCCAACTGTGTGTCTGAATGGCTGACAGACCTAAGACCTTTAACATCTGTAACAAAAAAATAACAAAACTAGTAACTTAATGAACTACTTTAAGTGAAACATAGTATATAATGTGAGCAGCTACCCACTGTCAAAATCCATTACATAATCATCGCCATGTTGGGTTGTGGAAAACCTTTAAAAAAAAAAAAAAAATACAAAAACTTAAGCAAAGTCTTAAGCATCTCCTTGAGTAAAGACTTGAGTACACAAATGTATCAAGTTACACATTTTTATTAAAAAGAACAAGAAATAAACGCTTTGTGCCAACAAGGAAGACATTCATACTTGTATCTATCGTAAGATGAACATTTCACAAGTCGTTTATTCTGGGGGAAGAGTCCCTTTATGACCGAAGGGTACCAACTAGTCAGTCAGTCTCAACAAACATCTGAAGCTAACTGCCGACAGTAGAGTCTAGTCTTATGCTACAGGATACTCTATACATATAGAATACTGTATACACACAGGATACTCTATACACACAGGACACTAACATTTGCAAGCACTGAAAGATACCTTTCAGTGACTTTGCTTAGAGCTCGTTTTACATGTGCATCACCAGACTGGTATGAAAGGAATGTTGACATTAATAAAGAGACAAACCTGAAAATAAGTGACAAATGAGTATCAATCCATTACACACGGTCAAATCATACTCAACAACGTAGAACACTTAACTCTGAATTATACACGTTTTATCCATGAAAAACAGTGATTCTAGTAAATACTTGAAAGAATTAATTGCACATAGCAACGTCCACACAGACTATAAAAGGATTAGATCAGTCAAGGAAACGATGACGGAACAGTTTCAAACTTGAGTGGAAACAAGAAAACCACTTGCTTTATTTAGAATTCTTATCCTCCTCATCGGTGGTTGAAAATCGAACCAGCAGCAGGAACAGATTGTCTTGTCACTTAACAAAAACAACGTGACGACAGACGAGTTAGGTTTCATGTCAACAGGAGCACCAAATAGAGAAGGCACTTTTAGTTCTAAAACCAACAATACAATACACATCACTATGGAAGAGGAAAATAGACACCGTGTCTTTGGAAACAACTGATAGAAAAAAGAACCATCACCCATATTTAAGACAGAAGCTGTAAATGGACAACCTCTTGCTATCGTCATTAAAATCTTATCTTAGTGTATAAGATCTGAATCAACAGACGTTCCCATGAAAGGCCTCATAATCAAATAAAAACATGTATTCCACGATTGCACGTTGTAGCCGGAAAACCTCAGAACACCATACATATTTATTTTTAGAAAAAGATTGCATATATTTATTAATATTTTGCATATGTGACTTAATAGTAACTGCTGGTTATTTTTAGTCTGAATGTGGAAAGGTTGTGACTCACCAGAGGGTTCATCTACTATAATGTATACAAACCAAACATCGCGCTGTCACCAGTAGCACAGAATTGAATGTATGAACACGTCAGGTGCCTGGGGGCCCATCACAGTGAACAGGGGTACTTGGTCCAAGGAGGGAGTATGCCTGTTTCGTTGGCCAGCCTCCAGTACCTCTCCTTCAGGGTGTAGGCCCCTGCTTTGGGCTGCCTCTGTCTGGTGAAGATGCCCTTCTTGTTGCCAACCGTACGGGTCACCCCTGTGGACCAAGCAACAAACAGTAACAAATACGAGCATGGCTCAGGTCCACATTTACAGACAATTTAGTGACCAGGGCCCTCTGGTTGCTGAGAGGGTGGTGGTCAATGGGAAGGGGGCTTAACCTATCCATGGATCATCCATCACCCTAGTAACTGGAAGTCTTATTTGTTGTAGTGTTTGGTTTTTTAAAATAACAGCAACCCCGCCAGCCTCGACAATGCCTTGAGACCTGGTTGCGTAAAAGCAGCTATGGCTAGGTCTCTTTAGATGACACAACACACACTCCTGTTGCACACAGCCTGTCAAAGCCTCGACACGACTCCCTCGGGGGCTGCAGTCTCTCAGAACCCACCTTGTGCTGTCATGAAGTCGGCAAAGTTCCAGATGAGCTCACCGATGACGTACTTCTTACGTTTCTGGTCGAGGACCTTGTGGTAGCTCTGCAGGACCATGACCTGGTACTCCTCGGTGAACATCATGGGAGGGTCCTGCAAGGTGGAGAACGATTCAAACTATACACTACACACCAAACATCATGATGAAAAACATACAAAGTCTACCACTGTTAAATTGCTAACTTATTAAAACAGTTTTAGCCTGTTAAGTTATGATTCAATACATGACAAAAAAATTGTTTTATTTTACATCTAAACATGTCGAAATGTGCATGTGGCTGCATGAGCCAACTCGTATGCACAATTTTCTGTGAGCATGCTAACATGCTAATGCTAGCAAGGCTAATACGCTAATATGTGTGCGTGCGGTGATCCTCACACTATGAAGCCCCGGGACCACGTCAGCTCCATATTCGCTCTGGATGATGGGCTTCTGGTACTTTCCATACCACTCCTCGAACTGCGTGTTGAGTTGTATGGGGATGACCTCCAGCTGACCCGGGTCATGGTACCAGGAGAGGTAACTGTTGACACAGATGACGTCTACAAAGGGGGCCTGGAGACAGGACAGGACAACCTGATGTATGGTATAACGAGGGCTCCGATTGGATGAGACGAGTGTCACTGTGGTTGTCCCAAAGGATTATCGATGATCGATTAGTGATTTAGTGCTGAGTGCTGAGTCACCCACAAGGTCACTGTCTACTAAGTGCTTTGGTTCACAAAACACAAAACATTTAGAATGGGTTCTAAAGACTTTAGTTTGAACCTATTTTCATCCTCAGCTTGAGGGAAACAAGCAGCTTTCAACATGTTAAATAGCTGTCTATTGGTGGCTTAAATATAATGTTGAGAGACAGGGAGTGGGGTGGGAGTGGAAGGAATGCAAGATAAGCATTTAAGGTTTGATGAACACTGTGTACCGTACTGGGACAGTGGTGGTGTTGGTGGTCTGGAGTACAGCACCAATCCCATCCTCTGAACAGTACGTTCAGATGATACAGTCAGAAGGCAGGTGAGAGGGTTCTTCTTGACATGGTCTCCAAAACGTCAATAATCGCAGGCAAAGTGCGAAGGTCGACTCCATTGTATAAAGTTGCATATTGGCTGATATTTTTGTGTTTATTGGTGGATCAAAACCATCTAGGTGCTTACCGCCTCCTACTGTATTGGAGTGTGTAAAGTCTACTCATGTACAGAACAACATTACTAATGTGAACGCCGAATGGCAGGGGGGTGGGGGGACTCGTATTCAGGCAGGGTGCGAAACGGTCGTACCTAATGTGAAAACGCCTTAAGGCTTTTCACAGTTTTGAGCACCAGATCTCACCCCTTTGTCTAGAGCGTAGTTGCTGTTTGTAACGTAGGTGACCGGCCGTGTGGCGTCCAGAGCCTTGGTGTGAGATATCACCGTCCTGGAAAACATGGGGGTCATTACATTGAAAAAAAATAATCAGGTGAGTCATTATAGCCCAATCATCAATGCCAACATGATTCATATGTAACACATCATAAATAATGATGTGTTGATCATTATTATTGTGTATTTAAAGATAACAAATAAGTAAGAATGAGTTCAGAATACTGAACTGTACCTACAGTATAGTAGGGCTGTAACTACACTACAGTAGGTCTGTAACTACAGTAAAAAACGGTTTACTGTAACCCTGCCTGCATTCCAGACATGAGTAGAAGGGAGAGAGACACACACGCACGCACGCACGCATACACACACACTTTCACATACCAGCAGAGGGCTCTGCAATATGGCCAAAAACGTCTACCCTGACATAGGCATAGCCAACATTTAATATATCACGATGTCCATATAATATATATATTGCCCTTGAGCCCTCTCTGTCTGTCTGGGTGAACTCAAAACACATAAATGCGTTTGCAATATGACATGATATATATGATATATATATATTAGTGGGAATGATCATTTTTGCATCACATTTTCATTTTCACTGAAAAAACTATGAAACTATTAAAAAGCTATTATAGTTAATAATGATAGTGATATAACAGTTGGGGTCTGTACCAAACAAACATGTAGGCCAGGGCAGCACTACAGTACACATTTTATATCAATAAATTGGATAACGTGGATTGATTGTTGAGCCCTAGTCTACAGGGTGGCCTCAGGGGACTCACTCAAAGTACACGCCAGCAGGGGGCATCTCGGACGCCGGCTCATTGGCCACAGACCACATGACCACAGACGGGTGGTTCTTGTCCCTCGTCACCAGCTCCTCCATCACAGCCAGGTGGTGGGTCAGCGAGGCGTTCCCGAAACTACGACTAGAACAAATAAACAATAAAAAACCACTGAATACTTCAGATATCTGATACGATGAGTCAAGCCCACTAGGTACTGTTCCCCCCAAAATGTTTGCAATATAATTGACTGGAGATTTTAAAGATGTCTACTGTTGAAAGAGGCAGAACAGTGTAGTGGGCGAGGGTGTTCGATCCCCAGTGTCCACAGACCACCTGTAGGTAACCTAACCCCTACCTGCTTTGGATAAAACCATCTGCTAAATGTAATTGAAGATGACTATTCAATGCTATTTCAATGTTGAGGGGGTGGTCACCATGGTTACATACATGTCCTTGATGCCTACGCCCGGGCACTCGTCGATGACCACGATGCCGTGGCGGTCACACATGTGCAGGATCTCCTCGGCGTAGGGGTAGTGGCTGGTGCGGAACGAGTTGGCCCCCAGCCACCTCAGCAGGTTGAAGTCCTTGACGACCAGCGGCCAGTCAAAGCCTTTACCGCGAATCTACCGAGGACAAAACAATCGTCAGCTTCAGATCAATTCTGCAAAATCTATATTTTTTAATAATTACAATTATATTCATAAAAATAACCCCCAAAAAACATTTCCAACTAATTAAAAGTCCTGCCTCAACGAAATTTTTAAATGTAGTAGATGTTTGCTGCCCCCTAGTGGTGCCTTAACTAAACGTTACTTTTTAATAGATGTTTTGCTGCCCCCTGGTGGGCACTCACGTCAGAGTCCTCATGCTTGTTGACGCCGTGGAAGTAGAAGGGCTTGTTGTTGATGAGAAACTGATTGCTGGTGACCTTGATGGTGCGGACCCCCACCGGCAGGGTGTACACGTCCTCCAGCACGTCTCCTCCGTCAGTCACCTGCATGTGAACCTGCAGGTCCAAGTACAAGTCATGACTCTCTTTTCTCTGTCTCCATTACAGTCTCAGTCAGAGATTAGTTGCTTAATGCTCAGCACAATAACTAGATAGGATGGTAACCAATACAGCTATGTTCTGCAGTCTGCCACACACTCTATGGACAGAAGAACGACTCATATGTAATATGGTCAACTGTGATGATTTAACAAATCAATGTAGGTCAATAAATGGTGAATTGTCAAAATCAGAGTAGAACAACGTAAACAAGGAGAATGCCATGGCAGCTATAGCTATAGAGTTCAATTCTGGCAAGGACTCTGTGTTCCCAACTGCGGTTTCATAATAATTGTACCCTGTAGTAGCATATCGTGCTATGCACTAATCCACGATGCCCAACTCCATTGCGATTGCGATAATGCATTCCTCGATAATACTTCCCAGTTAGCTTGGGAGCATCCCTCTGGTGAGTTAGCAGGTTATGGTTACCTCCATGCTGTAAAGGTAGCCGTGCTTCTCGTGCATCAGGTACGGCCACCAGAGCATCACGTCCACCACCTTGAGCGCCCCCGTTGGCCCGGTGGAGGTGGCCACACAGCGGCCATTTCTGTCCATCAACGAGATCTTCAGGCTGGCCTTGGAGGAGCCAGATACGGCTACATCGTAGGCGATGGTGCCTGGGGTCCAGAGAGGGGGGAACACAAGACAAGGCTAACAGAAGCTTGTCTCCTCTATTTGTGCGCTGGTGGAGAAGAGCTCTGGGTTTGATGCAAGTACCGATTGTGTAGAGGCAGCACAATCATGACAATAACGTTTAGCATTTTAATTTCACTCACCGATGCTATCTGCAAAGTCCGTCACCACGGTGATGTCATTCACGTACACCGTAGGAGTGGTGTACAGCAGAACCGAACGGTGGATGCCAGCGTAGTTGAAGAAGTCGAAGTATGTGTTCTGCACAAAATATCCTTTAGGATACCTGTTTAACAAACGACACACACTTTGTTCAATACTCCCACCTTGTTTTATCCAGAGTGGATAAGTGAAAACATTTTCCATACATTATGCCACAATGAGCACTGCAGCGTGAGGCGTTCACTCAGGGAGGCCAACAGACATCGGGATTCAAACCCACAACCTTTCGGCTGAGAGTGAAACATCCTCGTAGTCACTACACCACCGTATCGCCTTGGAGCACGGTTCTGATTGGTTTGTAACAGGAGTGGGAGGAAGTGATGTGTTTACTTGGTGAGGTCGTTCAGGTACTGGATACTTCCTGGAGGGAGAGTCTCCGGTGTCAGAGTGTTGTTGATGGCTATCGTGATCCAACACGGTGAAGACGGAGCCGCGCGGATCACGTCGCCGATCTCCGCCTCGAATGGAAGATGGCCGCCAGCGTGCTCCGTCACTCTGACCCCGTTCACCCACTGTGATGGGGAATGACAATGTTCATGTTCATATCACTATTTAATATTTATACGTACACTGGTGTGTTTATTTATTTGTTAGAGATGTTTATATGGAAGTTCATTTTTATTGTTCAGATGTTTATTTTTGTATTCTAAATCACTTTTTGAACTGATGTGTTGTTATGACTGACTCCGTAAGGATGTATAAGGTATCCTGCTAGGGTTAGGGTTAGGGTTAGGGGTTAACAATCATACTGCAGGAAGTGCTGTATGATTGTTGCTGTGTGAGATACTTACCACCACAGAATAGTAGTGTGCACTTCCCACCCGGAGCACCACCCTGGTGTGTTTATCAGCAACCCAGCGGTACGGTACCACGACCTCCCGGTCGTACCACACCCAGCCGATGAAATCCCTCAGCTTGGGGTCCTGGGTGACGTCATTGTAGCTGGCAGGGACTGGCATGTCCAACACTGGGCCAGTCTACACCAACAGGTCAGAGGTCGGTTGGGAGAATGGGGACATGCTGATTAATTTCAGCCTCAAAGTGCTGACTAGGAATTCGTACACATGGATCATTAGATCATTACATCATTAGAACAAGACTACATAAACAGCACTGGCCCGTTAGTTTGTTAGGTGTGTGTGTTCATAGTGTTTCTATCACTTAAGTCTACAAAGCGTTCACATCACTGACACACCCTTTACTGACAGGAAGTTGCTCATACATACTTTTTGTGAAACCAAAGGGGATACAAAGAGAACGACCCAAGCTGTAGAGGTGCAATATTGGCGTGTTAATCTCCATTAAACACAGAAGACACATTATTATGCATAGGGACCTCCCATGGGGTAACGTCCGCTTGCATGACTTTACCTCTGCAAGGCGCTGCTTATACCAAGCCTGCTCAAACCCCAAGTTCCTATTGGCCGACAAGTCGGCTCTGAAGTCCCACAGTCCGTTCAGTTCCTTCAGCTCTCTTGTGGCGGACTCCCGGGGGAACAGCACCCCGGGGTGCACCATAGAACACACGTCCCATAGCGCGCACACACACAACACGTACAGTGCTTTCATCCTTAGCGACACATGTAGCATACACTGAAGCCTAACGCTTTGAAGTGAAGACGTAAGGTTCAGGGTTGGGAAGTCACGTGGGAAGCTGTGAGTCACGTGGACAATGTGACGCGTCTGGCGTCATCATAATCTTTATACAGGCTGAAATGTCAACCTAGGATATTATTGAAATGGCATCCCCAAAAAGTGTTGTTCAATAGGTAACATAATCCGTTTTTAACCTTAATTGTTATCTGTAATTACTCTATTATTTGAGGTTTTACCTACATTACAACCGGTATAAAATAGACGCCGCCATCGAGTGGACATGATCATATTGATGTACATTGTCGTGTGTATGGTTCATTTCAGAGGTTTGGTGTAGTAAGAATGTATTCCGAGTCCGACCATACGTTCAGATTGTAAATACACTACAAACACACACATCCAAATCCAAGTGTAGTTCATCACGCCACTAGATGGCGCCAGATACCCGCAGGCCAACAGCACGGCCAGGCCTCCACCAAGCTCTTCAGGAGCTACCTTTGTCCTGCGTCAAACACCCAAACATGAATGGAGTTCAGCGTTGTTTATTTAACGAAGAAGGTGACATGACAGAGAAACACACACACACACACACATTAACAAATTACATCACTAGGAAATATGATTCTGGCCCTCCCCTTGGTGAATTTCCTTCCCCCTTTATCCGTTTGGTTTACAGAACTATTGTCGTTTATTGTAGACACAATGTCTTCATGTACACTGAAATAACACCGTAAGTACAGACGGTATGCAACCCATTGACCCCTCATGGACTGTATTATTAGCTTGGGCGTATTTTGATGTATGGAGGTCTAGATGGTAGAGATATTATTGTCTGAAGTCAACTGCGACTACTAAGACATACATTTTTCAGTGTTTAAAGAGGTTCAAAGAATCCAAGTTGGAGGAAGACCTAGGCAGTTATCATGAACAGCTTCCTGGTGTATTCCAGTGTCCAGACGCATCCTGTGGCCGCGCTCCATCAAACCCTGCTCAGGATCTCCCTCATGTGTCACTCCACAGCCCGCTGGTGGTCCTCATCACTACACCCACCCTGGGGCCGAGCGGTCAGCACTGCACTGAATCTTATTACAAACAATTGAATTTAACTTTCACTGCCATGTGAATGTAAACAAGTGTGGAGAATTACGTCCAAACTTCCCACCTCCAGCCGGGCCCCTCAGCAACAGGATATCCTCAGAAGCTTCTGGATACGAGCAAGGCGAGGTGATGCAAACATGGTACACTATTTGGACATTAATTTCACCTTGTCGCGCCTGCAGGAGGCAGTGAAACATAATGGTCATTTCCAGTGTTTGTCTGAAAGTGCGCCGGTGTCTTTGAATTCTCTTCACTTTCAACGGCCTTGCAGCCTCTCCTTTCATTCTTATTGACTGTGACAATGGAGACTTTACAGGGATTTGTATTGTAGCAGAAACACCCAGGACTAAATCACGTGTAATCAGTGCCGGCTCTCCCATAACACGCATAACGCGATGCGCGTGGGCCCCCCCATTGCTAGGGGCCCCCGAGACCCGGTGGCGCACACACACACACACACACCCCGTTGGCTGCAACTTCTTCTTCCCCACCGTTGGCTTAAACTCCCGGAGCCTCTTCTTCTCTTATTCCAGGAACATTATTTCACGGCAGTTCAACGTTTTTATCACATGGTTCTCGTTTTCCGATACATTAGATATTTCAGTTAACATATTTCCATCCTACGCTCTGTGTGACGCCCTTTTTTTAACAATATTTTGGACTTTTTTTATATTAATTATTTTTTAATATCATTTTTTTATTATTGACTTTTTGTATTTTTTTTATTTATTAGTGTTTTATACTGTACATACCATTCATATGTTATTTTGTAAATAGTTTGACAGTAAGTTACGTTGTTGAAATCAGCTTGCATTGCACTGAATTATCTGTTATTGAATAATACTGAATAATGTAACATATTTATTTATTATGTTATAGTTATTATTATTTATTTATTAGTAGTTATCTTGCACTTTATACAGTATTGCATTCATTTATATTATTTATTATTATGGTATTATATATAAGTTGGTTGTCACTTTATCACTTTGTCACTTTCAATTCATTATTTTGCACTTTAATAATTGCATTACTTACTTATTGTTGTTCATTATTTTGCACTTGGGGCCCCAGCTACATTCTGTGCTTGGGGCCCCCAAATAGCTGGAGCCGGCACTGCGTGTAATGTGTCAACA
>OMKP01069845.1:0-15123 GCA_900302375.1 Bathygadus melanobranchus | reverse complement strand
TGGGGAAGAACCCCGAGACACCTTGGCCCACCAGGGCAGCAGCCCGGGTCTCCGGTCTCCAGGAAGGAGGGGGAGGGGGGTTGGCTGGCCACGTTGGGAAGGTGGCCAGCCAACAATGGGGTTGTTTTTATTATTTTAGGTATGGTAACCCTGAAAGAGGGTTACCAGCCTCAAATCGGTGTTGGGGGTATGTGGCATTGTGTGTGTGTGTTGGTGGCTGGTTTAAGCAGTCTCACCTAGCCAGAGTCACTAATTGATTCGTTTGGCTGGGTGAGGCTGCACACCTGTGGGCCATTGCCTAATCAAGGCCCACAGATTAAACCAGCTACCACCACACACACTTGAGAGAGCACTAGAGCACTAGAGCACTAGAGCACTAGCACTTACCAGCTGCTCTGTCATTTCATCTGTACAACCTTTTACAATAAACCGGATTCTCTGCCACCTTCCTGTGTCTTGGGGAACCCTTTAAAGAAAGCCACTGAGGTGGCGTGTGCAGTCTTGATTGCTACAATCAACAACAATAGTGTTTCTACTTATTATATCTTGGCATTTGGAATATTGTGTACAGCAGTGGTTTTCAAACTATTTTTAGTTGTAATGTTCCCCACCGAAAATATTTTTTCAGCTGAGAACCCCTTTCACCAAATCATTTTAGGGAGGGAAAATATTTGTTAGCTTTCCATCTTGGGATGACTGGAAGTTGGAAAATGTTGTCTCTAAAATCTGGATGGCTTACTGACATAACAGACAACATTTTGGTGTTTCTGTCTTAGCTGTATATTTTCACGAGACTACTTCTTTCTCCTAGTTTTTAGAAATGTTCTAGTACCCCCTGCAATCATTCAAAGTACACCTAGGAGTACGCATACCACCATTTGAGAAACACTGATGTACAGAACAATGCAAATCGAACACAGTCATCTGTAAACAGAGTTTACCTCTGTTGATGCATGTTTGGTATGGAGTTGCTACCTTTCTTAGCAATAGCCATGGCGGTGGCCCTGCCTATGCCACTGTTAGCTCCTGTGATCATGAATGAGCGGCCAGCCATGGACACCTCCAGATCCTTCTCCACAAACCGCTTGGATGCTGATAGGAAGGCATTCCTAGTGGACGCACACACAAACACACCAATTAAGATTCTTTCACTGTGGGCGGCAGGAGCTCAGGAGGTAGACCAGTTGTCTAGCAACCGGAAGGTTGCTGGTTTGATCCCTGGCTGCCCCTAGCTGAGTGTTGAGGTGTCCCTGAGCAAGACACCTAACCCTAACTGCTCCCGACAAGGTGGTTGTTGCCTTGCATGGTTGACACCGCCGTCGGTGTATGAATGTGTGTATGAATGTGTGAATGTGAGGCAATATAAAGCGCTTTGGATAAAAGCACTATATAAATGCAATCCATTTACCAGTGTGTGTGTCTGGAGGGCTCCCAGTTTTACAGTAAAGACACAATGTAGCTCAGAGAGAGAGAGCGTGTGACTGACTTCCAGTCAACACAGAGCCCATCCGAGACCGGATCACCCAAGACCACCGATGGATGGTGACAGCAGTGTCGGCGCGTTTGTGCGAGTCATCAAGAGTCCTCAATTAGTCCTATTGTCCTGGCGAGAACTTAGCAAGGGGGTGAGGTGGGGTGAGGAGGGCTGGGGGAGGGAGAGGATGAAGGGCTAAATGGTGGCTCTGTTCAGTGGTGTCAAGCAGAGAGCCAGTAGCACTGGGGTCAGAGAGTGTCTCTCTCTTTCTCTGGAGGAGGAAAAGATAACACAGAACAAAGCAGACACAACCAGGAACCACAAAAGCACTTTTCAAAAGATTAGAGGGGATGGTCTGAGGACAGGGTGATCAATCAACCATGTGCGGTTAGCTACAAGCTACATGAAGTGTTGACTTGTTAAGGTACAGTCAGCTACAAGTGTAAATATGGTTGTATTAAGCCCATGTGGTGTTAAAAGTCTTTCATGTTTAATCTGGATTCTTTGAACACATTTGATATTTCTCAAACCGTACATCATCACAAGATGTGTCCTAAAATCCCAGTCAGGGAATAATAAAGCTAGTCTTATCTTATATCTTTCCACACAATGATACAACAGCCTGTGTAGATAGGCAATGGGACATTTCCTCACTGGATTATTAACTTAGGATAAAAAGAGGAAGATGAGAACAAAAGATAGAATAAGGAGAAGAAAAAATATGTGGGAGAAAGTTTTGTTTTACCATTTTGCAATGTTTTAGCCTACTATGAATTGAAGAACACATATTTTGGTGATGATACACAGTATGTTAATATCTACAAAAGTGTCCTTCATTACTAAATATATTTGTATTAGTAGGCCTGTTATTATTTAGCTATAAACACAACAGTATTTGTCAAAGCACTAAGTTCTACTAAGTTCCACTAAGTTGGAAGAGGATGGATGGACACAGGAAAATCTACCACCCAGTAACTGCAGCAGAAGAATAACTTGGTGGTACTCACTTGGTGAACTCGGTCACTCCCTTGAGGAACCAGGCGGAGTTGCGGTACAGAGACATGGTCCTTCTCTAGCTCCCTCTCGGTCGTCGGTGCTGTCTCTCCGCCGGTTTTAATAGCGACCGATACACCACGTGTGGGCTAATAAATAAACATCGGTGGGCGACACCTTCGTTGGCCACCAAGTGGTAGAAAGGCCGCATTTGTTCCGTCTTTAATAATGGCTAATAAGATTCGCCTTTTACAATTCGATGCAGTTTGAACAAAGTGTCTAAGGTTCTTTGACACTTTTGTGAATCTAAAAATACATTTTGTATCGGCTATATCATGGATTATAAGCATATGTGTATGTAAGTGTGCACATGAAGTCCTCGACTGCAGTCATAATCGATCCGATTCGTCGATCAATCAATCCGATTTTTCCGAATTGAAGATTTTGTTTGCCAGATTCTATTTACTAGAAAGCTGAGCTCTGGCCGCTGCGCATCACCATAGCCATTACCTGGTGGCTTTGAAGCCACCTATACGAACCTGCCGGGGAACAGCCAATCAGAAACGTCAGATGGGAGAGAAGGGTGTGGCATCTTGGCAAGGTGTTGCGGAACCCTGTGAGTTCTGGGTACCGAACAATGTCGCCGCATTTCAAGATAAGTTAGTCTGTGATAATTTGGGTCTGTACTCTGTGGATTATTGTATGCGTGAGTGTTCTCTGTATACTTTGTCAACATGGTGAGTAGCCCTAGCCTCGCCAATAACATCCGTCTTGTCAACGCGCCATAACACCGGCTGATGTCCTATGTTGTTGAACCCGTTTTATACCCTTTGTGATCAGCCTTAGCACTGCGATTTTTCATTGAAGTTGGGTTTAGTGATTAGACATACGTTTTTGCTATTCTTTTTCGTTGCTATTAATAGATTTATGGTGTATTTTATGTATAAAGTAAACATATAGCCTACCTACCCCACAACATTTCTCAATTTTCATCCTTTTGGAATAGCCTAAATTTCATTGTTCAAATATCCGGTGTTGAAAGAGGCTCAAGGGCAAGTCAATTTCCAATCATACGTCATAAGAGCCTCTCCCAATTCAAATAGTCTGCAAATGCAAGAATATATTTTGTTTCAGTTGCATGCACGAGTAACCTACATACCACTGCGTGTTACAACCCCATTGTAGGTACATATTAACCACATGTTGACCCGCAGTCACTCCCTTCATGACTGACTTTAGCCCTTGTATTGTCGATACACGATCATATTATATACATATTATACATTGTATATCTTTGTTTTCCAAATAACAAACTGAAAACACATCATTCAGCATTTACTCTGCTCTTATATACCACTGTTTATGAATTATGATCGATGGAGGGATATGGGGCAACTATACTGGCACTACGGAACCCTGGTATAGGCATACCTAATCATGTCCTGCTTGTGAAATCCCCTGCATTACAACCAGCCATCAACACGCACCAGGTAGACTGTGGACAAGTGTTGTGTTATAGAGCTACTGGTGGTTTGATGGGGTCCAAGGTACACTAGACTAGAGCCTTGTACCTTTCGGCGCATTTTCTCACCCGAGTCCCAGTCAAGGGCTGAGAAACCGTGCACAAAGTTTAGCTAGCTTCAGCTGTGTGTGGACATGACTTAGGCCAGTGGTTCCCACAGTTGTATATCCATTGTAAACTAAAATGTCTGAACACTCCTTCCACCCCAACATATATAGCAAATAACAAATAATAATACACTTTATTTGTATATAAAACAGAACAAGTCAGAAAAACAATGAGCAGCAGAGAGAGAATTAACAACAATTCAACATTCAACTAGTCCTTCTAGTTGAATGTCTGAGTAAACATGTCGGTTTTCAGTTTCATTTTAACAATGTCCACAAAGTTAGTTTCTCTAATGGTTTGTGTTCTGTGATCTACATCTTAGGCATAGTAAAGCTGCTTTCTGCTTTTCCTATGGATATTTTGGAGGGCACCTCAAGACGACATAAGGGTTTTTTTGTCTGACAGAAAGTTGAGATGGATTCTGGAAACAGCTGATATTCCATGATGCTTTCTAGATACAAATTAGAAGGACCTTAAAGTTGATTCTAAAAGGGACTGGCAGTCGATGGAGCAAGGCCAACACAGGAGTTGTATTTTCTCATTTTTTTTATTATAGTGGCAGACAAGTTGTGACTTGTAAGACCAGTAAAAGGGTGTTCCAATAGTCCAGTCTACTGGAGACAAAATGGATGGATTAACTTCTAAACATCATGTGGCATTAACATAATTAAAGGTTAATTTCTCACATGAAGAACATGGCGTTTTCCTTGTTAAGCTTCAAAATGTTGTACACATTTATGTATTTCACCTAAACAAGTAGTAAAGTAGCTAAACTAGGTCATTTGGTTCCACAGAGATGTACAATTATTGACATGATTATCATTCTAACTTAAGGGGAACATGTGTAATGAAAATAGAAAAGGCCCTAGATAGCTCCCTTGTGCTACGCCTAAGGACATTCAGCATTGATTACACATGATTACCAAGACTAACATACAACTGTCTCCCAGTTGTGTGTGTTCCCAACCCGTTAAACCCTGACCAATATTGTGATCAATAATGTCAAATGCTGCACTCAGATCTCGAAAAATAAGAGACATGATATGAGTGCGATATGATTCACTATTAGTGAAAATAATAATTTTTGCATCAGAATTTTCATTTTCTGTACCAAACAAACATGTTTTCTTACATCTGGAGAAAATTCATTTATAATGGTGTTATACATTTACACAATTTACCCTTATCAAAAAATTGCAGCTCCTGCGATTTGAATATTGCCATATTGGGATTTCGATAATATTTCGATGAACTGTTCAGCCATAATTAACACAGTCGTTTCCATACTATGGTTGGATGTGAAACCTGATTGGAACCTTTCTAGGAAGCTGTTTCGTTGAACAAAGTGCTTACACTTACAAAAAACAAAAAGCACATGAGCACCTTTCTCATGAAGGGTAGGTCTCTAATTACTAAGTAGGTTGTTGTCCACATTTTGTTTGTTTAGGACCGGTTTCACGACTCCTGTTGTTCTGTTCGATTTGTACTATACCTTCAGCGATATACTGTTGTCTCCCTCTTTCGACAAATGTGTTACTTTTTGTAAGTCGCTTTGGACAAAAGCGTCTGTCTCATACCTATATTCCCCACCATTCCCATCCTAGCACATCCTTCAGAGGTACCGTAATAATACATTTAATGTGGCTTCCCCCAAGATGCACTTCCTGCTGCTGTTCAACCGGCAGTCCAAGCTGCGGCTTCAGAAGTGGTTCACGCCGGTGAGCGATCGGGACAAGAGGAAGGTGATCCGGGACATGACCATGATGGTCGTGAGCCGGCCACCACGCTCCTGCAATTTCATCCCCTGGAGAGACCTGAAGATCGTCTATAAGAGGTGGCTGTAGGAAGCTGTCAATCATGTCATCGCTCAAGTCCCATGAAAGAAGTTCATGTTGTTGTCTCATGTTGTTGTCAGAGCAGTCTGGTTGTTTTGGGAATGTTCGGGTTTAATTTTTCACTGTGGTTTTGCATATCAATCCAGTGTCTACAGCTGTGTGGCTTTTGTGTTTTATCTCAAGTTGCAAAAGAGGCTTATAGAAAAGAGACACACTTGACATTAATAATACTTAATGATTAACCAGCTTGAACTATTCCCTTTGCCAATGCTTGAATATATAGTCACGTTTGCACACAATGCTCACACTATGCACTAAAACATTCATTCATTCACACACACACACAGGCGCACACAGACACATTTCTCCAATGGTTTTATGAGGGCTTCATAGTAAAGGTCTAGATAAATACAGAGCTAACACCCACACACAGAGCCATAAAATAAAACTCCCATGGACAGCCAGGTCACAAATAGCTAAACCATGTTATTTCATGAAGGAACATTAATCACGCTGGATACAGATAGTTAATCAGCACTGACTAAAAATCTTTAATGACATAGTAGATCATTATCGTGTATTGTAGTCCATGTTTTCAGTACTTCTGTACTCGTGTTCTCACAGGTATGCCAGTTTGTACTTCTGTGTTGGTTTGGATAACCAAGACAATGAGTTGCTCACCCTGGAAGTGCTGCACAGATACGTAGAGCTGCTGGACAAATACTTTGGCAATGTAAGAACTTGTTTGAATGAATACGTTGTTTTGTTCCTCCCCCAAGTCAAGTCAATTGTATTTGCATAGCCCTTAATCACAGTTACAGTCTCAAAGGGCTTTACCGGCCATATATTTATGATACCCCCATTGTTTCCTTGTGTCCTTGTTAGCCAAATCTGTGTCAGCTGTGTTGATTACTCATTCTTCACCAGTGTTACTTCTGCCCCTGTGTGTCGCTTCATGTGGTTTCTGTAACGTTAGCTTTCCGCCTGTTTGTTTTTGCCTGTATTTCTGTATTTCTTTTCTTCTTATGCGTTTTGCACATGCTTTTGTATGGTTTTTCTCTGTGTTTAGTTGTGTTATCTTGATATCTGCCATTAGGTTTGTGAGCTGGACCTCATCTTTAACTTTGAGAAGGCTTACTACATCCTGGATGAATTTCTGATGGGAGGAGAAGTTCTAGAAACATCCAAAATAGAAATTGGATTATCTATTGAGGAGGCCGATGTACTTCAAGAGGTGCAGTGAATTATTAGGTGTGCAGCTTTAGCTGCTCAACTCCTACTATCCATCATACTTTTCTATATTTGTATTGTTATTCTTCCCAAACTTCCCTTCTCAACTCCTCCTTCATACTTTATGCTAGAACATAATTCAAACTTGATATACTACCTTACTATCCAAACTTTTATGGAATGACTCAAAACTTTTATACTTTGTAGATATTTAAACGTTTAGACCTTTAAAACGTACTCCCACATACACACATATTGGATTTGTCTGTCTTCTAGAATTACTAGTGTACATATGGACATATTATACATCAAAATGTTGAGCTCCTCACAGTTATTGCTCATCTCTTTTATGATCGATAACTTGAAATGTTCTCCACATACACATTTAAATCTAAAAATCATTTTAGAACTAATAAGCTGTTTAAAAAACAATTCTCACTAGACTTCCAACTCCTCCTTCATACATTATACTACAATATTTATAACTTTACTTACTCCTATCCAAACTTCTATGCAATGACTCAACACTTGCTATTTATACTAGACTTTTAAACCCAAAACACCATAGAATCCACCCAGAACACCATGGCAACCACGTAATACATTAGCAACCACGTAGAACATCCTAGCAACCACCTAGAACAATAGCAACTGTGCAGAACTCCCTAGCAACGCCCAAGAAGTAACACATAACCATCAGCCACCAACAAACTATAGCACTACTAGTAGTATTACAAGTAATACTGACTATACTACTATTATGTCACTCTGCATTTCCAATATACCAGGTACTAAAAAAAATATTTTCAGCAAGGTGCACGCAATTTCTTCTGAGATTGTGCTTTTCTCTAGTTATTATAGATGCAGTATATAGTTATAGTAAGACTAGTACACACAGGGTATTCCTCTGACATGGAAAACAAGTTCAAGAAGTGATTTTTCTGCTTTCTTCACAGAGTTTGGAGGAATACATGAACACACCTACCTTCTGAGTTGTATTTGAAGTGTGGAAAATACCATTTATACCTGTCAAAACCTGCACTAAATGTTGATTATGCTGTCATATAGATTTTGGAAACATGTTTTGGGTAAATATGGTACATCAGGTATTTTTAAGGATAAGTCAAATATGCTTTATATTTCAGAATGTATTTACTCCATGGATATCTTTTGTAAACATTTCACCATTTCCCTTTTGATTTAAATAATTGTTTTGCATTAATAAAGAGCTGTATTTATATGTTCATATGTACCAAGGCCAATACAAAACTTAAATGCTAATTAAATATGAGAACTCTATTGTCACATTGTGTTAGTTTCATTTCCATCGGGATATATTGCTGAATATATTGCTGAATGGCCTTGAGTTATAGCTGGTTTAATCAGAATCATGACAACAAATAAGTAAACACTACACAGTAAGGAAAAAATAAAGTCAATGCTTTATTTACCCAATGTACGTCACATATGACCACACCTATAGGAATTAATTACGAAAAACAAGAGTCTGAGGAATCAAACACTGATTTGATTGTGCGTTGAAATGCAAGGACGGTGAGTCAGGCTATAGGTTTAGTGGTTCCAATGTTGCTAAACAATGAATCAATAGAATGACACATATACTACCAAACCTACTCACCAATACAAATGTGAGCTAGCCATCTCTGCTAAGGCAGCTCAGGCAGGACCAAATAAGTTGGCTGAACTTCACAGAATTAACCAAAGATTTGATTGCATTGTTCTATGTATCTATATTTTTCAAAAAACTTTCTTTGAATCCCCCTACAACAAAACAATATATAATGTGTGTGTATATACAGTAAACATTCCCTAGCCCTGCAGTTGATCAGTTTTCATCGCTGGTTTCGCCCTCTGGTTTCAGGAAGGTCATAATTTTCATCAGAGCGTCGTCATCCAGGATTTGTGTTTGGGCCGCGCCGCCCATGTCCTCGGTCTCCGACTGTCTTTTCTGCTGCCGTTGTATTACTCTGTCTGAGTCCATCTGATCAAAGTAGTCCTGCATCACCCGCTCAAAGGAGCCCAGCGCTCCCTGTTCCTCATCCTCGTCCTCGTCTCGTGAAACCGACTCGAAGGAGGATCGTTTCTGGCCCGTCTTTCTGTTGTATAGTGGCGCCGGATACTGTGCCAGGATATTTGCCACTAGGTACGCTGCCAGTTCGTCCTCGCCAACGTTGTCATCGTAGTCCTCTTTTAATTTGTTAGGTGCTACACGAATCTGCGACGGAGTGTATTTCTCCTTCCTTCTTGGCTGGGGCTGAAATTGTGATTGTGAGACTTTGTACTGCTGTGGCCTGGTCAGGGATGCAGGATCCTGGCTTCCTACGTTCCCTAACCCCAGGATGTTTAGAATCTCCTGCGTCCTTGCCTGCTTCGCTGTGTAACTGCTTTGCCGGTCTGGTATGCGGTGCTTGTTGTACAGCTTGGAGCCGAGGCTCTGTTGTTTCTGGGTGATTCTGTTCTGCGCCCTGGCTAACCCGCCGCTCTCTGTGTGGCTCCTCGGCCCACTCCTGTCTCCTGCCTTGAGCGTTGCCAGCAGGTCTTCAGGGGGTATCTGGTATTTCTGGGAGAGTCGAATTAGCTGGCGCATGTCTTGTGGGGCTCTGTTGTCCCAGTACTGGAACTGAGAAACCTTCCTCTCTGCCCTCTTTTTCTCCTCCTCCTCCTCTTCTTCCTCCTCCTCCTCCTTTAGCTCTCTTTTATCCTCTTCCTTGGTTTTTTCCAGAACTTTCAGAAGATAGTAGTCCACCAGGTTAGCCATGTCGTCTGCATCGTCTGTAGGGTGGGCATTATTGGACCTTTTAGCCGAGAGCCTTTCTCCATCTTGCTCTTCGTCCTTCTCCTCTGTGCCATCATCTTCCTCCTCTCCGTCATCGCTGTAATCCAGAACCTGGTTGGCCTGGGGTTTGTTGCCCACCTGCTCTTCATTATCTCCCTCCTCCTCTTCCTCCTCACCTCGCTGTAGTGGAGCCCAGTCTGCCAGCCCTCTGGCTATGTTGTCATACGCCAGACTCCTGGCTCTGAGTGCCTCCTTCTCATGGCTCTCCTCTTCCCCCTCCTCCTCCTTCCCGCCACCTTCGTTCACCATCCTCTCCACCTCATCGAAGATGGACTGCAGCGTGGCCAGCTTCTGTGGCGTGTACTTCTCTCCCACCGCCTCGCCTGTGCGCCTGACAAAGGGGATGCGGTGTTCCCCACCCTCCTCCTCCTCCTCCTCATCGGCCATCTCCTCTACGTCCTTCCCCTCCTCCTCTTCTCCCTTCTCGCCGTCCACATCCTCAAACATCAGCTGCGTGGCCTCGTTCGACGCCGCCGCTCTCTCACCTAACCTGAACCTACCACCACCACCTGCTGCGCGGTGAGCGGTGTTGGTCGGCTCCGTCTGCTCCAAGGCACGCAGCACCGCTTGGAACCACTCTTGGGTCTTGTCACCCTGGTCGTGGTTGTCCCCACCCTCCCACTCCTCCTCTCCCTCTCCCTCCACCCCGCCACCATGCCTCCGCCCCCCCAGCCACTCCTCTTCCTCACCCCCTGCCTGGCTCTGCTCCGGGCCAGCCAGGATCAGCATGGCCCGGAGCGCCTGAGCGTTGTCCAGGAGGCCACTGTTGTGTTTCGGGGCGATGGGGGGCTTCTGGAGCCGGAGGGGGGTGGCCCCGCCGGTCCTGTGGCGGAGGTTCTCGATGTGTCGCAGGGCTTTGAGCATGTCCTCATCGGGGCTCCGGTGGGACGGCTCCTTGGGGGGCTCCAACTCGCTGCCCCTCAGTCTGTGGTCCCGAAAGGACACCCCCTCAGCGCGACTTAAAGAACTGAGGAGGAGGGGGAGCAGAAGGGAGGCTAAGCAAAGGAGGAGAGATTTCCCCGACGTGGGGTGTGATGACATGGTTTCGCCTGGAGGGGGAGACAAAAAGATGCAGTTGTGAGCAGGATGAGCAGAAATTTAATGTAAAGAGAATTGAAGCTGAGATTCTGTATCACATAGGCCTATTTGTACACAGCCTGTTGCTCATATGTTAAGGGTGAACAGGCATCTGTTGACTATTTGCTCCCATCAGAAATAGCATGGGCATTCGGCTTGCTGCAAATCTCATTAGTTGTTAAATTGCCGCTCTCTAGAGTGAGTCACAGCCCGGTTGTCTTGGAAACCCAATAGGACTGATCAGAGCTCTGGGGCTGATGCCTAGCGCTGGCCAAACGCAAATACTCCCATGGACATTTAGCCTACTACGGCCAACCAAATGTAACCCCCATAAACATTTGAATGGAGAAAAAAAGGATCTGCGGATTGAAGCGCAAAATGAAACCACACACACACACACACACATACACGCCACTTACAAAATTTAAGCTATCATTGTTAATACATTAAAATTAAATAAAAAATACATTTCCGAATTTTACTTATCTATCTAAAGCTAAATCTACTTTTTTCTCTTTTTATTTATCTATTTCTTACAAGAATAAAGCTAATGTAGAATATAATTTACACAAAATAAAATGACGCGATAATATCAGCGTACCTTCCTATCACATCCCTACAACCTCTGTAACAAAGCATCTGTTTGTCAGTTCAGGTCGAGCGAAATTGCTTGGGAATACAATCAACGCTCTACCTCGATTATGTTGGTTACTAAAGAAAAGGAGGAGGAAAATAAAACGCTAAGCCTTACCTTTGTTGTTTTAGTTTCTAACAAGCCTCGCGGGTGAGCTGAGCATCCCTTTGGCTGGGGATCTGTTTCAGCACGACGGACAGCTCCTCGCGCTATAAGAGCAGCCACCTGACTCGTGCGTCAGAGGGCTCCAAGATGCGCAAGACCCGAAACTCTCGCTCTCCCCAAACACATCAGCATATACACGCACCCACGTACGCATACTCACGCGCGCGCACACACATACACTCGCGCGCCCTCCCGCGCGTACACCGTACTTAATTATAGCCTGCCTGTGAATTATGAAGTATTTTGATTACGATTCAGTATTCAACAATGATTAATTCCAGGTTATTTAATCAACAGCTGGTCGAGCATCGTGCACATGTAGTATTTTGTTTACGGTTTAGTTTGATTCACTGTCTACATGAGCGTAAATAAATTGTTATTTAAACTCGTTCACACCTGTTCATCTGTACCATGTCTTGGTATATGTTAAATACCATTGACAGATAAATACAGAAAAATGGGTTTTCTTTTATGTTTATTGCGACAAGATGTTGCAGGCTGTGGCTCCCGGAGCCGCGCGGTTTGGCTCCAGGATGACTCACACACCGACCCAGTGAAGCGTGTCGGGCTCGGGCGGGGTGACGAAGCAAACACAGACAGACAACTTTTAGACGCATATGTATGGATGTGTGTGCGTGTGTTACTTCACTAACGACATTTTGTGTCGACTAAATGTCGTGTAGGGCCATGGATCTATTTTCACAATTTATCTCTGTCGGACACGTTTTTGCTATCACGGATCTTTCATTCATGAATTGTTCAATGAAAACCTCGGTACACAACGCAATTACCCTAATCAAATAGTGTTTCCATGCCTTTTTTTATGATACCCAATCATTTAGCTTTACAGAGAGACATACAAAATGCTCTTCTACGTCAAATACAAAATACTCTTCGAGACAATTCCTTGCATTATTCATGCCTTGCTGTTGAACCCTTTTAAATCATAGAAATGCAAGTGGACTATCAGGTACTGATCCTGGCATCTGTGAAACCACAGCCTTGAATCTACTTTAAGATTTCACCAGGGGACCAGAGGAAAGGAAACCAGGACAACACACACACACACATACACACACACACACACACACGTGTGCAAAGTGTGCCAGTGCAGGACAGACAGATAAAGCCCAGACTTTTCTACCTAATTGCTTGTGGGTTTTGCATGTGGAAAGTTTACTGGTAAACAGAAACCAATTACTGCTACACCTCCCCCACACCCCCTCTCTCCACTCTCCATGTGAATCTTCTTCACATGACCAATATTTCAACAGGCAATTAGTGATTAGCCTGAGTTAGTTATAGGAGGGAGTGTATAGGTCTGGATATAGCAACGAGTATCTGTCTTCAGGTGGATCAGGGCAGAGGACAGAGTACACTTACTTATGTACTAACAGTTATAAAAAAAAAATATATATATACTGTCTGTGGAGCTACTAGACATGTGCTTGTGATGGACTTGGCAAACAAAGGTCCTATAGGATCTTGTGCTGTGGTACAGATTGGATAGAGAATAACAAAGCATACACTGTTAGAACCAGGCCTGGACATACACATAGCCTGGTTGACTTCACATTAAACAACACATTAAAAGATGTTTTACATGATCATGTGGACAAGAATGTGCCTTTAAGAAAGAAAGGTCAAGTATTTTGCTTCTACATTATCACGATTCAATCCAAATACAGCTCACATGATGATATTTTGAGATTTTTATATTTATGCTCATTGAATAAAAAAATGAGACTGTGTCCCATTTTGGATAAATCAATAGAGCTGTTGAAAACGATATTTTCTAAATTGCAGACTCAAATTCATGTTTTTCATGTAGACTACCATTGACGTATCTAGAATAGCCTCATAATCAATCCACAGAAGGGCTCTAGTTGAGTTAGAACCCAGTAATAATAAATGATGAACTAATGAACTATGAGCGCAGGATTCAAAAAGACATGGAAGGGATTTACCTCACAGCTGCTTTACAGCTTATTTTTTACAAGGTTATATGAGAGATTATAAAAAGTTATCTTTGACTCCCCCTAAAATAGATACTTCTGTCTTCTTTCTTTAGCCTTTCCTCTAATCTCTCCTCCTCTCCTCCTTCTCCCCTCCTCCTCTCATACTCCCCTCCTCTCCTCTTCCTCTCCTCTCCTTCTCCTCTTCTCCTCTCCTTGTTCCCCGGTGGCGTCTGCACCTCATTCATTACCTCTGGCCTGACAGCCAATCATTCTCCTCCTTACCCCTGGTTGTCACTGGCCTGGCAGCAACAATGGGGAGAGAGATACCCAGAGAGAGAGAACGAGAGAAATGTTGTGAAACGATCCCCACTGTCTGACATCAGAGTCTTTCTTTTTGCTAATCAATGTGTGTGTGTGTGTGTGTGTGTGTGCGCATGCTCTTTGGCCTTGTGAAATTGCAGAGGTGTGACACCTCGATGAGCCATCATCTCGATGGGTTTGTAAACAGCGGCACAGCAGATATTAGGAATGTTTTCCTGCACCTATAAATGGACATTGTTGTTTAATATTGAAGCTATAGTGTTCACCTGAGTCCCTTACACAACAGGGACAGATCCGCTGTTTGTCAAGGATTACAAATAGGACTTGGATGGAGATGCAACTGCAGTATGACTCATGCTCCTTCTAACCACAACACAACACACAGACGCACAGCATACACACATCACTTATGGAGCCAATGCTAATGTTAACATATTAAATTGTATTCAGTGTATTACTACATGCATTATTACAGGTTTAAAGAGTCGAAGTACAGGTTTAGCAAGGAGGTGAGAGACGCTAAACGCCGGTACTCTGAGAAGCTCCAACATCAGTTCTCAGCTAACGACTCTGCTTCTGTCTGGAAAGGGCTCAGGCAGATCACCAACTACAAGCCGAAAACCCCCCACTCCTTGAACGACTTACGCCTTGCCAACAGCCTGAACAAGTTTTACTGCCGCTTTGAAAGACAATGGGACAGTCCTGACACCATCCCCTGTGACACCATCCACCAGCTCCAGCCCACCAGCCCCCACCCCAACACCACAGTGCCTACTCTCTCCATTCTGGAGAGGGACGTCAACAGGCTCTTCAAGAGGCAGAACCCCCGCAAAGCAGCCGGGCCAGACTCTGTCTCCCCGTCCACCCTGAAGAACTGTGCTGACCAGCTGTCTCCGGTGTTCACAGACATTTTCAACACCTCACTGGAGACATGCCACCAGCCTGCTTC
>OMKP01069801.1:0-14684 GCA_900302375.1 Bathygadus melanobranchus | reverse complement strand
TGTTATATTCAAGGTATATCTCTAGCGTGTAGATAGTATGTTATATTCAAGGTATATCTCTAGCGTGTAGATAGTATGTTATATTCAAGGTATATCTCTAGCGTGTAGATAGTATGTTATATTCAAGGTATATCTCTAGCGTGTCGATAGTATGTTATATTCAAGGTATATCTCTAGCGTGTAGATAGTATGTTATATTCAAGGTATATCTCTAGCGTGTCGATAGTATGTTATATTCAAGGTATATCTCTAGCGTGTAGATGGTATGTTATATTCAAGGTGGTTCCCGTACCCGGACTGTACCGTCACCAGAGGAGAACCTGAGTGTGTAGCCGCTGAGCTCCGAGCGCGGCGGTCTCCAGCTGAGAGTGGCGGTGTCTGTCTGGATGTTACTGGCTGTCAGGTCCCGCGGGGAGTCCATGTCTGTGGGGAGACACAGCCACAGGACGCGGTGACTCAAGCTGCGTTTCAGTGGAGCGTTTCACAACAACTGCTGCAGTCCCAACAACTACAAAAAAAGCAACAATATTCCATAGGGAGGGAAAGTAAAAAAAACACGTGTAGCCTTTCCGAAGCTGAGCGAGTGACTCCTTGAATTTACCGTTCACTACTGTCCGAGCTACTGTCAAAAAACATGCAATAACATGTGGATTTGTTAAGGAAGGAACACACGTGTGTTCAAGGCTAGACATACCCCGTTAACCATGAACAGGAATGCTGACATTGCTTTTGCAGTACAGCCTATAATGTAATTATCTTAAAACGTCTCTATGGGGACAATCAACGCAATTCACCCGAGAGTTTGAACACAACCAGCAGGGGGAGCTGTTTCACTTTCCCTGCCTATTGTACATACACATATTTCAATGCACAGAACAAGGCATTGTAATACACACACACACACTGAATCCTTTTCAAGCAATATTACATTATCGGTTTCATCTTGTCAGGGTCAGGGTCAGGGTCAGGGTCAGGGTTAGGGTTAGGGTTAGGGTTAGGGTTAGGGTTAGGGTTAGGGTTGTGTCGGGGTGTGTGGCCCGCGGGGCGGACGTACCGGTGGTGAATCCGACGGTGGCGGGCCCACTCTTCTGCCCGTCCTTCATGGCGTACATCGAGACCGCGTATTTAGTCCCGGGGACCAGAGATCCCATCTCAAACTCCACCGTGTTCCCAGATACGTGCCCTGTCACCGGGGACACTGCAGGACAACACTGGTAAATGGACTGCATTCATACAGGGCTTTGGTAACCTATCGTCACCTCAAACCGATCACAGGGTATTACAAACCGAACGCCCCTAACCTGAATCAGCGGCGTATGTGATCACGTAGCCGTCCACGGTGGCTGCCGTTGGCGCCCACAGCAACAGGGCCGAGGTCTCGGTGATGTTAAGGACGTCCAGACCCTGGGGACTGTCCAGCGCTGAGGAGGAGGCAGAACAAAAGGACATTCGTCACTACGTCATATGCCGAGCAGAGAAAGCTAAACTTAAGACTAAATAAGTCCAGTAAACCCCAAATAGTTTCTTTAACATCTAACTCTTTTGTCAGAGTAATTAAATATTAGCGTAATAAAACTGTAAAATCCTTTCTTTCAGCCAGCCAGTTTCTACTTCAACATCACGTCACAGGGGGTTCACTAAAATCAATACATCTAGGTGGGTGTGAAGGGAGGTGCTGCCCACCTGTGGTGACGGTGTCAGTGGAGGGGTTGCTCTCGTCCAGACCCCTGACGGCTGTGACCGTCACCTGGTAGGTCTTCCCAGGAATCAGGCTGGGCAGCAGAGCCCGGGTCTCAGCACCGTCCACGGTGATACTCATGGGGTTACCTAACCAGAGGATGGAAGGTGTAGGACACCGTCAGCTCCATTCACTACTAGGAATGTATGACATGTCACCTCTCTGTGCCACAATATACTGTATATCACAATATAAATATTACTAGATCTAGATGCCGATACGACATGTATTGGGAATTCTTTGTGCAATTTTTAAACGTTGGGGTTTGGGTTCTCCCGTTTTTTATATGAATGTGGACGATCGGAATAAAACATAGTTGATGGGAATCAACTACAGGCAAACACACTATAGTGTCCACGGTTAGGGTCACCAGAAACCCATGTTTCTGGTGACCCTAACACTATAGTGTCCACGGTTAGGGTCACCAGAAACCCATGTTTCTGGTGATTTGAGAGTCAACCTGACGATACAATTATTGCAGAAGCAAAGAATCCCGATTCTCACACGAACGGAATTTCGCCCCACCCCTAATAAATAAAGTATATTTCCTACGCTATAAACGGTACGACGTCTACCTTCTTGGAGTGGCACATAAATGATGCGGTAGCTGTCCACTTTGGACCGGGGCTCCGCCCACTGGACCACGGCCGAGCTGTCAGTCACATCAGAGAACTGAAGGCCGCTGGGGGAACCCAAGGCTATGTAACAACAATACAGGCAGGGAGGCAGAGGGATTAATATGAGGGATGGGACAAACACACACACACACACACACACACACAAATAGCAAGAAACAGACACATCCATTTCAGATAAACCTCCATCTCTGAAAATGTGGGGGAAAAAACGAAAACATTTCCATACATCATAGAAAAGGTAAGAACATGCTCAAAAAAGTACTTTGAACAAATGTGGTTCATAGGAACATGCGCGCTTACAGAGAAACATGGAAGAATCGACAATAACAATTAGTTGTTGTTCAGGCATTTGAATAAGTCAGTCCACACACACACGCATTTATCTCAGTTGAAATGACTTCTTGTGCTGCAGCGGTCCTCCTCATATACCTGTCTGAGCGACGCCGAGGATGGGATGAGAGCGTTGCTCAAGGGTCACCCCGTAGAGCTCGATGTCGTACTCGGTGCCGCTCATGAGCCCCGTGAACACGGCCGTGCGCTCCTCGCCGCGGGCGCCGCGCACGTGCAGGTGGGACAACTTTTTGGCGTCCCGCATCTTGATGACGAAGCGGTCGAACAGGTCGTCTGCGGCCGTCCACGACAGACGGAAGCCGTCGGAGGTGACGTCCGACACAAACAGGTGCTCTATCTCGGGTTCGGCCTCTGGTCGGGAAGAGAACCCACGACATGGTTTTTGTATTCGGCTAAAAGGCAGGCCGGAGAGGTTCTCGTGCACTAGTGTTTCACCAAGCGAGATTCACGGACGGTGAGACGGAAGAGGCGGCTGAAGAGGAAGGTAAGATTGGAGAAGAAGGTGGTTTTTTTTTCCCCCCTGAGAAAACAAGATCTGGACTCAACGTGTGGATCACCGCTTGCTGTCCACCATGCATTCATGTCGAGAAAGAACCAACAAGACAAGTCAAACGCATTCCGTCAAGAGCCAAGATTGTCGTGGTGTACTTAGAAAAACACAAGAAGCTCTTTTTTTTGGGGGAGGATAGTTTATTTAGGTCAGTGCAATTCCACATTCCAGGTCCCGTACTTAAATCTTAAGACCCCCATGCAACCATTCCAACCAGTCCCCCCTCGGCACGCTCAAAACAAAACCGATCAGAATTTAAGTCAACGGACATGCTTCGTTGATTCAACTGTGTTTTCCTTCCTCCTGTCGGAGCCAATCGCTCCATCATCATCATCATCATTGTCATCATCACAACCAAACCAGGTCAGATGAATCATACTATGTTACTATGCCGACATGTAATTCCTTTGAATCTTCAGTCGAAGAAGCAAGGGGAAAACACACAAAATATGAAAACATAACGAATATGCTTGGTCATATTTTGAAGAGAAAACCGACACGAGGGACCACATCAGGTTTTCTCGTTGACAACAGAATGGTTAACGAAGAGGTTAGTAGGTAGAGTTGATCAGTCTGAACTAAGGAGACAGATAAGAGTCGAATGAGAATGTAAATATGACGCTCCGTGAGTCTGTGGTGGATGTACTTAAAACGCTTGCATCGGTCATAACCATAACATCACCTGTAGTCGGCTGATGTGCCAATAAAGTTATGGATCAGCACCCCTACTGTTGCTAGTACCTGTCACAGCCACTGTCGTCAGAGGGCGGGAGAGAAGGCCTGACCTAGAGACCCCAGTCAGTCTGACCTCATAGCCAATGCCTGTAATCAGCCCCCAGAGATCCAGGAACGTCTGGTTGCCCGGAAGGGTGAACTCGTGCGGCTCCAACAACCAGCCGGAATCTGTTACAACTACGTGAAAGTGCTTGAAACTGCCACCAGAGGGCGCACCCTCTTGCTGCTGCTTCGTCTCCCAGGATAGACGGAAGCCATATGGGGTAATGTTTGAAACGGTCAAGTTTTCCACTCTGGGCAAAGGAGCTGGAGGAGTTTGGTTAGATTATGACAGATGAGCAACAAGGAACAACATGTTGACGGGATTACTTTCAAAAGGACATCGCGTGCAATGATTGCAAACAAATATATATATATATACTACAATTCACTTCATAGGAAGGTTTTTTTCCCCCTGTTAGCTTTAGGTAACAAAAAGAGGCATTTAGAGAGACAGAAATGTGTGTAAACATACGCAGTACCTGTGATGGCATGGGCAAACACCGAGGGGCTGCGGCGCCCGTGAGATATACCATACAGTTCAATGTCATAGTCTGTGCCGTCCAGCAGGTCAGACACTGTCACGTTACCACCTGGGCTAGGCAGCTTGAACTCCAGTGGGTCAAACTGCTGCAGGGAATCGCTGACTCGGACCACAAAGCCATCGAAGTGGCCCGAGACAATGCTCCAGGTCAAGGTGAGGTTATCTGGGCTCACAGATGCCGTGGTTAATTGGCCCAACTGTGGGACTTCCTCTGAACAAAAGAGAATTATATAGGTCTTACGTTGGGCTGGAAATGTCCTGCAAGGGGGGGCAAACCCAAGCTAGCAAGAGCTTGAGTTTAGAATATTTTTGATGTTGTTATAATCAGGGGCGTGTCCACAGGGTGTCCCTTTGCCACCTAATTGGCCACCCCGAGTGCCACGCCTACTTAAACAGGCACATAGCTAAAACAAAACGTTAATTTTCGGATGTATATATCGTTGTTTTTATCCTGTGCCACTCGCGGGCCACCCTGACTACATTAGCCCGGACACACCGCTGGTTATAAATGTTGTGTATTCATGTGGTGGACGAGATGAGATCCATGCTGCGTATACCTGTGGTCGCTACGGCGAATAACGGCTTGGAATTCTGGCCGCTGGCACTGGCGTACATTTTAACGTCATATTGAGTGGCGGCTTTGAGCCCGGTCATGACCGTAGAGCGCACGTCGCCGGACAGCGCCCGGCCCATCGCCCGCGAGGGCGCGGCAGACTCTCGGACTTCGACGATAAAGTTATCGAAAGCTTTCTCACCCGTCTGCCAGGACAGAGAGAAGCGGTCTGAGGTAATGTTTGAAACCACGAGCCTGGACAAGTCAGGCTCTGCAACTACAAAGAGGAGAGAAGATGACAAGTGTGTGTGTTGGCGTCACATACGTGTATGTGTGTGTATTTCTGGGTTTTTTTCCCGTTTCTGTAAATCGATGAAACTTTTGCGTTTGATGTTCATGATACATGATCAATGGAAATGAGGAAATCGGGACTTTTTAACGGCCACTTTTTAACTTTGAAATTAAAGTTACGGAATCCACAGTGACATTAAAAGATAAATGCTCTTCTTAAAAGGATAACGTCGCCGATTTTCAACCTTATCTCCACCTATCTGCATGAGGGACATAGTGTGAAAAACACAGTTGTGGCCGATGCTCTCTGGTAAACATTGTTCATTTGCATATACTACCCACATTGAAATGACACAAAGGTGGCTGAAAATCGGCAAGGTTCCCCTTTTACAGGCCCCTGAGCTGAGCTGACCTGAAGACCTAAATATGAAGACGTGTATTAAAGATATCGGTGTAGGAAAACGAGAAGTACCTGTAGAAGCGACAGAACTGACAGCATTGGTTCGAGATCCCTTGGAGACCCCGAAGAGGTAGGCTACATAGTCAGTGCTGGGCCGAAGCCCGGTAATGTCATACGACTGGACATCACCAGATATGTTATGTTCCTGGGGCTCCGTCAGCCATTCAGAGTCAATAAGCTCCAGAACATAACCATCAAGTTGTCCTTGTGTGCCATTCCAGGAGATTGAAAAACCTTCTGATGTTAAGTTAGACACATATAGATTGCCAACCACCGCTTGGCTCACTAAAAGAAAGAAACCGTTGTTAGATTTACATTAGAACATTTTGTAGACCACTTAATACCTATAATATGAATGGATTTCTCTTTGCCTTGGATGTCCTGTGGTTGAAATTAACTAAACGTTTTTTTTGCTTCCTTCCTGCCTGAATTACCTATTTCTTTTGGAAGGGGGCACTATTTTCGCCCTGTTCTCCTCTCTCCTCTCTTGTCTTGTGGTACAAGGTCTTTGTGGTAAAGACTTTTTAGATATTTGAGCATTGCAACAGCTTTTTTTAGCTCATGTTACAGTTTTATCGCTAACATCTGAGACACACGTCAGTAATTGTGGTTTTTAAAAGTTAAAACTTGACAGGACCTCGTGGTTAAGCCTATCCTGTAAGAATGGGACTTGGAATACACTACCAAAGTAATCGTTGTTTCTGGAAGCTATATTTCTTTAAAAATGCTTTGGAATAGGATGAAATATCAGGTTATTTAATGTATCTCTTAGAACTATCTACATTGTTATATATAACTCGCCCCCTTCCTATTTGCAATCCTCAATATTCTGAGTAGCTCAATAAAAGATTAAATATAAGTTTTATCAATGTATAAAAATAAAATAAATTCCAAGTTATAAAAGGAGAAACACCAACATAAACAACAGACAAACCTAAAAGCCCACAAAGAATTTATCACTATTATTGGTGATTTATAGCCTTGTGAGACCATCCAGATATTGAAGTTTGCGTTTCGCAGTGAATATCAGGTAAACTCTCTGGCCTCGGCTGATCACATTAAAGAACTGAGTGACACTCTTGCTCTCTTTGCTCTTGGTGAATCCGGTTGGAAGTAAATCAAAACTAAACTTCTGTGCATATTTCTCTTCATCATTATTCAGTCTATTTTGAATAAAACATGAGAATATTTCTCAGAGGATTGCTACACTTTCCTATGGTGGTCCTTGTTAGTCACGACCTGAAACCCCCTGGGATCAAGGCCCCAGGGGGAGAGATCTGATCTGCAGATAGAAACAGAATGTGAAATCGCAAGATCAGGATGTTCTCACAAGGCTACAAGATGCCCTCGAATCGAACAAGGTTTGTGTTCATTGCTATATAAAATATAAAACCGTCTGCCAAATGCCCTGAATGTAAACGTATATAGAGTGTGTCTCTACTCAAAAAGAACAATACAATAGGGAGCAATCATTTAGACATTTACATCATAGATTGCAGACATTTGGGTTCAAACCCAGAACCTTTCGTCTTTCTAACACGTGGACCACTAACCTATCATATCCTGCAACGACCAAAAACCATCAAAGGGTAGGACTATATACTCTATACAGCCATGCACACAAACTTTGTTGAAGACCAAAGGAAATGGCCACTAATGGTGACTGGTGAAAACTGCACTGTCATGGCCCCTTTAAAAGTGTTGTGATTTTCCACAGAAAGCAAAGGGACAGAACAGAGTGAAGGCATGGGCTGATGACAGATGACCACGATAAAAAGCAGTGCGCCAGGCCAAATGCAGTCAGTTGCAGTTTTCCTGCAACGCTACACAATAGCTTCACATTACAGCAGTAATGCAGTTAGATGGGGAACATGAATAAAACAGTACTGTATAAAACATACATGTTAAACCATGCACACAAACATGCAGCAGGAAAGAGGTTTCTTTTAGGCTGTAAAAACCAGCTTGTACTGTATTACTGTTGTTGAAGATAAGACCAAAAAATGTGCTCATAATCTTAATGAAGACAAAAGCTGTGTTTCCACCTCCTGAACTGTACCCAGGAACTAGAAACCTTTGGAGGAACTTTACCCAGGAACTAGGAACCTTTGGAGGAACTGCGTTTCCACCGCAGGAACCGAGGTTCCTAAATTAAGTTCCGGGGACTTATTTAACCCCCCAAAAAGTCCCTGCTTGCTTACTTTAAAGGTCCTTTTACATCAGGCACGTAACGAATAAACGCCACAGAATAAATCTGACGAACGATGAGCTATTTACGTCGGTTACGACGCAACCAAAATAATAATAATTAATTGCATTTATATAGCGCTTTTCAAGACACCCAAAGCCCTTTAATATGCATCAATAAGAAGCTCGCTGGTGCAATCCTCATATAGCCTAGTGAAGAAGAGTGCATGCTTATGAAGACGATATTTTTGCTTACACCAAAATATCCTATGTATTTAGAGAATTCAATTATAGTGGAGTTACATTTTTTAATCCGAGTGTAAAATAGTGTGGCAGAATGGCAGTTTGTGGTTGAGGTGGATTATTATAAGTGGGTGTGTGTAGGTGTGCATTTGGAGCGTTCTTTAATGTATCCATGTTTTGGAGACGTTAGTTAGATAGATAGAAAACAGCCGTCCCTTTTTCATACATCAGTGGACATATCTGCCTAATCTTTGTGGGTCTTTATGCCATGGTGGAAAAGCAGACAGCATTGGGCTTTTAGTTCCTGGGACTAAAAGCTCTGGGTACTTTTGGTGGAAAGGCAGCTAAACTGATTTAATCAACCTGGTCGGCGCATTCATTAAAAACTACTTAATGAGATGTTGATATCGTCAACATTAGCTTAGTATTTTCACACATGAACTGAAACTTCCGAGAACTAATTTTCAAGAGTCAAGAGTAGTTACTTCAGACAGCTACTGACTAGCAGCACATTAACTCTCATGTTTAACACAATACAGACTGAATTAGGGTTTTATGGTATGGAATGAGAAAAAACTGAGCACGCCATAAAAGGGTCATTTTCCCTTTTGCAATCATTGCCGCACAATCACATCTCGACATCCTCGTCAACACTCGCCACGATGCAAAGGGCTTGTTTCAGGGTAAGGGGCTTCATGCACTCAAACTGTAATGTAGGGTGAGGGTGGCCAATCACTTGGCTCAGAAATGTGGGATGGGTATGTGATCCTCATCACCCCATCACCCATCCACCCACCCACCCTATCCTCTCTCCCGGCTACAGACACAAGCAGTGGCATGGATAGTAAGGACGGAACACAAGCATGTCCGAACACAAGGATGAAGCGTCACTGAGGATGGGGGCAGGACAGATGTTGATGACCAAATGCAGATGTTGAGTACACAATGCAGACGTTGATGACAAAATGCAGTTATGTCTTTGGGGGGTTTATTTGTTTGTTTGTTTCATGCAATGCTATTTGTTTGTTGACAACACAAAATGGGGAATGGTATGTTTTTAGCATCTCTTTTTGTTGGAATGTGTAGTAGTAGTAATAGTAGTAGTAGTAGTAGTAGTAGTAGTAGTAGTATTGGAGGAAGAAGAACAGATGAAGAGAAAGAAGAAGAAAGATCCATAGATATATCCATAGAGATCCAAGAGAGATTGAGGGAAGCATAGGCTCTGGAGACCCAGGTACCTGTGGTGACTTCGGCGTACACAGGCTCCAGGAAGCCTTCCTGGTGCATGCCGTACACAGCCACCATGTAGCTAGTGTCCGGGTTCAGCCCAGACACCAGCAGGCTGAAGGCATCTCCGGACAGAGTGAGGTTCTGGCTCTCTGCGAGGTTCTCCAGGTTTGTTAATTCAATGACAAAGCCCTCAAAGTCCTGGTCGCCCGGGGGGCCCCAGGACGCATTGAAGCTGTCCCATGTGATGTCAGAGACAGCGATGGTTAACGCCCTAGGGGTTATCTCCTCTGCATAAATGAGACAGATCAATGGTGGAGGGGGTCAAAAAAAAAGTCATAGGCATGACTGATTAGATAAATCGGTCAACAACGATTAAAAGAGCAAAACAAGAGTAGACACTATGGGGATGGGGATGCGTAGGACTGCATGAATGCAACGGCATTGAAATGCAGGCTGGATATGCGTTCATCCAATCAATTATGCTTCAAATACCTGTGTCAACAAACATTTTCAGAGGTACTGATCGCACGCCTTCCACCAGACCATACACTGTGATTTCATAATGCGTCCCAGCAGACAGTCCCTCTATCTCAGCACCTCTCGCACTCCCGGGTACCGTGGCGGTATGAGGAGGTTCACTCCCAGGCAAGGCGGTCACCTCCACCAGAAAGTGATCGAAGGTCTGGTCTGGAGCTGACCAGCCGACCCCCACGCTAGTGGAGGTCACGTCGGTCACTGTGAGTTCTCCCAACGGTTCCTTGTGGGGACTCTCGGTCCCCACACTGCGGGAGAAACCAGGAGTGTGTGAGACAACTGTAGGGGTGACAGTTGTTGCATCCGAAGCAAATTGTGGTCTTGTTGTCGTTGTCGTTTGGACGTCTGTGACGTTCACAATGAAACCTGGAGGGGTAGGCTCAGGTGCTATGGAAAATAAACGTACGTTCATGAAATGTTAGAGTTTGACACATTATTATCGGGAAAACTTGGCACTATTGACGTGGCACACCGACGGCTTTATATGTCAACCTCTCAAGTACATGATTGACGTTCCCGGTTTCCGTAGACCATGCGTAACATCTTCCAAACAAGCGTTAATGCATTAATAACATCCGTTTGAATGTTTAATGCTTGAAGGTTCTCAGTAGACCACCAGGATGGAAGTACTCAGAGATCTTCAAATGGAGGTTGAAGCCATGCGTAGCCATTTCCTTTTTCAACTTCGTCCTTTTGAAGGAATATATATATATATAGACTAATATATTGTTCCTTTTGAATAAGCATATTGTTTAACTATTAAAGTGCATTGCTAAATGTAATTATTAAACATGCACTGTTGAGACACAGAGAATGCTTGATGGAGATCTGGAGATCTATTCTCGATCTGTCCTAGTATTTGGTATGCAATAGTCGGCTCCATTGAAAATCCCATGCAAAGATGGTTTAAGGATGCTTACTGTTTTTTGGATCCTCATCATGCCATGCTAACGGTTAAGGAAATGTTTGTACCGAAAGCTCAATAAACCGATGAGCTACTCTTCAAAACAAAAACAGCAAGACAACAAGACAAGCTTTTCAGTTGAAGAAGAGGTTCATGAAGATAACATCGGGCATCATCTTCGGTCAACATGCGGCCCAAAGGAAATCGTATACCTGTGAATGCAACAGCTTGAAGAAGCAGGGACCGCTTACTACCGGTAATTCCGTGAAGTAGGATTTGATATTCTGTGGAGGCATTCAGGCCTCGGATTCTAGAACCAGTGGAATTTCCGCGGAGGCGGAACTTCTTGACATCAGAGGACGAGAGAGCGCCTCTGCATTCTACGATGAGGCTGTCATAGATCTTGCGAGGCTTTAGCTGCCACGAAAGCTTGAATCCATCGGATGTGTGACCCGATACGTTTAGGCTTGCGAGCTCATCCCCGGGCCCCGTCCCCGAGAGCTGGGAGTCGGGGGGGGTATCTAAGTGTGCGAAGCTAATGACATTGTCGCCCGGCCCTGTGTGAGTTGTTAGCTCGGGAACATCAGAGTGAGCTGAATAAAATGTGAAAGAGGCTACAAGAGAAACACAAAAAAGCACACAAAGTATAGCAGACAAGGTAAACACATTTTGAGTGTGTATCTAATTGCACTCTCAGTTTTGTCTGCAGCTTAAATGGCTCATATTGAACAACTCAAAATAAATGAATATATATGAATCAATTAACCAAATATGCAATTGGCTGCTGCATGGAGGAATTACTTTGGCTAGAGCTTCTTTTTTTAGAAAGCTTGACACAAGGCTGCCAAATATGATTTTACCTGAAAAAAAGAACAACACATACAAAATATTTCAAAATAAAAGCGGGGATCACTAGACGAGGACCACTCACCTGTGGACGCAGACAGGCTCACAGGTAAACCGCTCTTGGGACCTCTCTCGGCCGTCAAGGCCATGTTGTACAGCGTGTCGGGCGTCAGGTTGTCGAGGGTGTGGTTTGTTGCCGTGGCAGGGAGCTCCACCTCTTGTGTCTGACCGTCTCTGGAGACGTACACCAGCGTGTAGCCTGTGATCTTAGCCTCGGGTTTCTGCCACTGCAGCGTGAGGGAGGTCTCCGTCGAATCCGTTACCTCCAGGTCTTTAGGAGAATCGAGATCTGAGAGAGAAGTGTAGAAAAATCACTCGTATTTTACTTTTTTATCTTTTAATCTGATATCTTGATTGTTATGTATTTGTTTTATGTTTAATTAATTTCTTAACGGCCTATAGCGGTTCACAGTGGTTGGATGTTGGCTAGCTCATCTCCATATTATCTATTTTGCAAGGTTTTATTTCATTCAAAAGTTACTTGAGGGTTGAATACTTTGAGTTTTGGCCGTAGGCAATCGGCACATTTCCCATCTGGTATGAATAAAGAACATCTTATCTCATCCAGCATAAAATCAATCACGGCACTCAACGTACAGAACAAAAGCAACACTTCAACAGAGGCTTCAACTTCAATGAACAGTTGTCGTTGAAACGTCTTCATCGAGTCCGCCGCAAACCTTAAAGCAGACTGAACCTTTGTTACTCAATTGCCAAGTTGCCATGCCCTGTGAAAGATTGAAGCTGAGATGGCCGTTGGGCTCTACCAGTAGCTGCATTTGTAGTCGCCGGCAAACTCTCTCGCTCATCCTTAACAGCGGTGACTCCGATCCCATACTCCGTGCCTGGTCTTAGCCCTGTCACGCACAACACGGGAAGAGAAAAGACCATGAAGGATGAATCAAGTGCAATGCAATCCAAGTACAAAGTACGAATGTGCATTCAGCGTTGAGCACATATATTATCCTCTTACCGGTAATGGTCGCCTTTGTGGTTTCTCCAGGGTTGCGGGGGAAAAGCTCCTCGCTAGGGGAACCCCCGGAGAACGGCGTGTATTTCACTCTGTAGCCGCCCACATCTGCTCGACTGTTTCTCCATTCTAGGCTGATGCTGTCATCTGTCTGGGACCGGGTCTGCAGCTCCCTGGGACCATCCAGATCTAACGAAAACCCAATAATGTCCTCACTGAAGTGCCCATTAGGCTTTGATATTCAAAACGCACACTTCATGCCGTATGTGTGCGGAACTGCTGTGGTTGCTACTTTGCGACCATTATACCCCAGAGTGCAGTGTTCGGTGGGACGTTTTGAGGCAAGTAATCTTCTGAGGTCTGGATAGTCTAGCACAGTGGTTCTCAACTGGTGGGTCGAGACCCATAAGTGGGAAAAAGCGAGGGCATTAGAGCATATCCCAATCGTTAATCGTTAGAAAGAAGCCCATGAATGAATTAATGTTTCAATGTTAATTCATGTTTCAATGGCTTACTATTTCATTCAGTTTAGCCCCAATTATTGCAGGCTTGCGTTCGCTCAATGTTTTTAACAGTACATGAAGGTATTGTTGATTACTGCAATACTGAATGCAACATTTTTTATTTTTGGGTCGTCGTGACTTAATGACTAATGACACATGTGGGTCCTCAGGCTAGACCAGTTGAGAATCACAGGTCTCTGGGATAGTCTAGTCAGGAGACCAACCGACCATCATCAAAGGCATTGGTTGTGGCTAGTGGCTCAGTTTGGGCGACTGCCAGACAAAAGTCTACCTTTAAGCGCATTTAACCAAAGAGCCTAACGCCTACCTGCTCATTAAAAGGAGAATCAAACCCCAAAACTCATCTAAATTGGTTTGCATTAGACGACTCCCCCCCATTGCATGCATAACCTCTTATTGGCTGATGTGGTTACCCGGTCACCTCATTAAGTGCTGATGCGACACACCTGTCCTTTGCTTATTGAAACTGAACAACCGAAACCAGAAAACATGTTTTAAAGGCGGGGTCCAGAGGTTTGGTTAAAGCCTCAAAGCCTTACCGGTGGTAAAGGTCCTGGTGATGGGGTGGCTGGTGATGCCTCCCCTCCTTGAGGTCAGGGAGATCTTGTACTCCGTGTCGGGCCTCAGGTCCCCCACGCTGTACTGCGTGTCCATGTTGGTGAGGTCCACGCTGGTCTGGTCCGAGGGGTCGGAGGTGGGCGCGTATTTCACCGTGATGCTGTTGACCTCGGTCAGGGGCTGGGACCAGGAGAACAGTGCAGAGGAGTCCGTCACGTCCTTCACCTTTACCTGCCGAGGGCCCTCGATCTCTGGGTAACACAGGGAGGAAGAGAGGCAACATCCATGAAGGAGGATTTTTTCTCTCAAAGTGAACATTTCTGTATTATTTTTGACTAAAATGTATAACGTTGTTGTACTGGGGAAAGTCTGCTACTTTCAGCTAAGAGCAGAACAATGTATGTAATGTTGTTGAGCTACTCCCCCCCAAAACCTCACGCCACAAAAACAGTTTCTTCCCATCGGCAGGTAGCCTCATCAACAAGACCCGGGACCCCCACTGACATGGACCACTTACACCCCCCCCCCAAAGACACTATACGTTACATTAACGTACTGTTATTAGGACCAGTCTAATGTGTTACATTAACGTACTGTTATTAGGACCAGTCTAATGTGTTACATTAACGTACTGTTATTAGGACCAGTCTAATGCGTTACATTAACATACTGTTATTAGGACCAGTCTAATGCGTTACATTAACGTACTGTTTTTAGGACCAGTCTAAT
>OMKP01069794.1:0-13209 GCA_900302375.1 Bathygadus melanobranchus | reverse complement strand
CCCACTTTCATCCATCATGGTGGCTTATGTGTCCGGTTTAGCAGAAGGATTTTCTGTGTGGTAACAACCTCTCTCCGGGCTATGTCTGTTTGGACTTCTAATCTGGGAGAGAGAGAGAGAGAGATATATATATATATATATACATATTTCTAACAGCACAACCACAATTATTCTGTTTATGTACAGATTTGTTGTTTTACCCCACACTTGCTTTGGCAATGTAAACATCTGTTTCCTGTGCCAATAAAGCCCTTTTGAATTGAATTGAAATTGAATTGAATAGAGAGAGAGAGAGAGAGAGAGAGAGAGAGAGAGAGAGAGAGAGAGAGAGAGAGAGTGCAGTGTCGAGTGTCAAGTTGTTTGGATGAGCGGCTCTCAAGAAAGCTGCAAGCCATCGGCCCAATCGGCCCGTTTCGAACAGGCACGGAACGGGCACTGCATTGGCTGGTGTGTTGCCGAGGACCCAAGGAAGCGCAGGGTCGAGTGTAAAGCTGTTTGAGTCTCTCCATACATCCGTGGCTGGGCTGAGCGGTTCTCTTAAAAGCGATACTGAAGGCCACTCAGTCGGTCCGTGTCGAGTGGGCACGTTACGAACGGGAACAGAGACGCTTCGAATGGGCACATAGTGAATATATTACTATTATTATTATTATTATATACATTAAGACGCCGCTCTCCGCTTCTCAGATAGCCTCCTTGAAATTGCAGCAACGGTTCTATTCAAAATCTTATGAAACGCGTTGAGGGTCACAGTTTATAGTTAATAGGGAACTAGAATATGACTGGCAATCATTTATTTTAATGTCATGATTTTCCTCATTGCAAAGTCGCTGTTATTTAGTGTATACTGCAACCTTGCAAGTGGAACAATCTGGTAGCCTAGGCTATATATTAATAACAGTAGCACACAGAAGAAACCATAGCCAGTCTTGTGAAATACGTTCAGTAAGTGTAATAACATAACTGCCTGGGTAATGTAACCACCATGACGCTGTTATACACTGCGGTCAAGTGAGCCACCATCAGCCGCTCTTCTCGGCCGACGGTTGTTTTACTCAGCGCGTTCATCGGCGTATTTAAGCCCTAGAATAAACTCTTCAAACTCTCAATCAAGTCTTCAGCTTTCTAGTACATACATACATGGTCTTCAATCTGTAGTCTATTTAACAACAATTTAAGCTCATCATTACTTACTTACTTACACCACTGGTATATTATGGATTGCGTTTATTATATATGTATTGTTTGACAATTCGCCTATCGAAAGGAATGTAGCCTACTTGTAGACCTATTCAATTGTACTACGATAGCATAGTATATGAAGTAATAATGTATAAAATATAGTAGGCTACAATTTGGACGATGAGTTGATAGAATATTGCACATACATTAATTTTTCTGACCTTACATAAAAACAATCTATTTGCGTTAAACCAGAATAGTTGCTATCACATCAAATATGGAACAATTTTAACCTGTGGAACTTAACAAACAATTGCTTTTTCAAACCCACATATGAATCTCACACATTATAATGCATTTCTGTGATTCCCGGCCTAAAAAGATAGTAGATGAAACCAGTCTAAATTATACTATATTTTATATATTATTACTTTATATACCATGTCATTATATCAGGCCTACTACATTCCTTTGGATAATTGCCAAACAATAGATTACTATTATAGATCTGCCAGTGATAATGTTATTAGATTGTGTAATGGTGAGTATAAACTTGTTCTTAAATAGATACAGTAAAATGTTTAAATGTCCATTTAGATGTAGATTAAAGACCATGGATGTATACGAAGTTGAAGATTCAATCGAGAGGTTGCTTCTACAGTCTGCAGTAAAATGAACGGCGGCTCTCTTCACCGCAGTCTATTACATTAAGCACACGTTATTATAGTAAGAGCCCATATTTAAAAAGGGTGTTAACGGGTCCTATTTAATTAGTGACCTTTATCAGCAAGCCTACGATAACAGGAAATACAATTTACTTATATTAGGGCAATTTACTTGCTCAGATTATTTGCATGTGTCAGCGACAGAGACGCACCCACCTTTGCCTCTGATCGGGTATTATAAACAGTGCAAGTCAAATAGAAGACGTTGCAATTAATTAAATGTCACAAGGGACATGATCGCCACCTAGTGGAAGGAAACGGTAACGTCGCCTCCAGTGCCTTCAGATAAGATTATGCTTTACAGACATGAGCTTGGCTTCAAGTGCGATCGGTGCTGACCATAGGTCTACTATGAAAAGTTCTCTACGAAGCAAGAAAAGCTGTCTGTACAATTATTTGGACCACTGCTCAGCATCATTAGTCACTGTTCATTTCACTGCACAGTTCAAATATCTGCGTAGAAGATTAATACGACAAAAATAATTAATAAGTAAAGCGTTGTGGCCATTATATTTATTTGACTGATATCTTCGGACTTCAAAAAAGATCAAATCTTCGGACTTTGAGATTTCAATTGTAAGATTACTCATATTGATACACTACTGATTATTTACCAATTCAAATATCCCCAAAAGCTTCCAGAGAAAACCCTGGAATCTTTAGTATTAATACTGCTTTAGGATTAGTAACAAATATTTTCCTGTGGAAATAGAAAAGAATTGCAATCAGTTTGCAAAAGATTTTCGGTGTACATGGGATTTACACAGGGGTGGTGATTCATTAAATTCCATAACCATATTTGTGCCTGGGGAGTTTCCACATCCTGTCGCAAAATAATCATAATTTATGGGAGAGGGGGAGTTAATCCGCATTTTCCAGTCCAACATCCAACCACAAGACGATGGTTGCAATCAGAAGTTCATGAATGTGGTTCACCTGTAATTAGGCTGTTATGCATCTGCACATGTAATCAACACTTGAGTACTGGCTTTTCATCTGGTCACAGTTATAGCAATGTTCTGCACACTTGACCTATATACATAGACAGCATTTATTGTGGATTGCACATACATTTTATATTATTTTATATATACATAAAAAATTAAAAAACAATAAAAGAACTTTTAATTCATACAGCCCATGAAAGACCATGATTAATTTCCTCTCCTGACATCAGTGGGGGGACGGACTAGATCCTGAGAACACCAGATCATTCTGGATGCTTCAGATTCTCAGGCCAGAGTACCGTAGCAACCAGGAGATGCCATCCAGCAGACCTGACAGAGATTCTGCCACTGTATCTTGCACCTTGAGATGAACAAAGCACACACAATATACATTAGCCACACACACACACAAATGTAAATTAAGTAAATGTAATAAATGAAAATTAAATATTAAAGAAAGGGTGGCTGTGGAGTGTGTGTGGTTGGTGGCTGGTTTAAGCAGCCTCACCTTGCCCAAGTCAGGCTGATTAGTCTGGCTGGGTGAGGCTGCACACCTGTGGTGCATTGACTAAGCAATTCCCACAGTTACAGCCATCACCACACACTCAGAGAGAGTGCTAGCATGCTAGCATGTATGACCTGTAGTGTGTACCAGATAGCAGATACTACTGTTACCAATGCACCACAGGTGTGCAGCCTCACCTAGCCAGACTAATCAGCCTAACTAGGGCCAGGTGAGGGTGCTTAAACTAGCCACCAACCACACTCCACGCTGGCCTATTCCTATCATCAAGCAGGCATATTTAGCTTTTCATTGTGTTTCTTCTTCGGTGCAACTAAACATTGTGTTACATGCATTACCATCCAGGGGTTGGGAAGCTGTGGCAGTCTTAGTCTTTGGGCCATTTCCACACTGGGTGTCCTACACCTTGCCCGGGTAAGGGTACCTCTCGAGGCTGCGTTGGCTGCCGCTTCTTCTCCTTCTTCCTCCAGTGGCTCTCTGGATACACAGGAGAGGACCAGGAGAGGCCTGGATGTGGAGCCCCAGGCAGGGCTCAACACCGCCTGGATCTTGGCTGCCTCAACCTCCCCCTCACCTGTCATCATACAATAATAATAATACATTTATTTTGTGTTATTTTGCGCTTTTCAAGATATTCAAAGACACTTTACAGCAAGAATGAAATCTCATAATAAAAATTATATTATATTTAATAAAAGGCATATCATCATAGGCATAGTTTATAGAAACCCAAGAGCATCAAGCACCCTAGATTGAGGAAGTGACACTGAAACCAGGAACTGACCCCACCCATCGCCCTACCTTCCCCAGGCTCTGCATTGGCTACGTAGATGAAGCCACTCACTGCTTGGCACACATCCTGCACTTGAGGGTTGGGGCTGAACATCAGGCAACTGGATGGATCAGTCTCTTCAGATGTGAAGAGCTTATCAACGACCCTGTACTGGCCAACTCTGGCTCGGTCCCTCTCAGCGCTGTTGACACACACACACACACACACTTTAGAACTGCATAAAGATGTCCAAGTCAACAAAGTATAAAAGGAAATGGACTCTACAACCATGACTATTGTTTAGTAACACCTATTACCTATTGGTTGAGTAGAGCGTCAGGATGTTGAGTTTGTGTTGATTGTTGTATGTATAACTGATTCCGGAGCCGATTCCTAAATTCAATGTAAGAATTGGTTGATTTAGGATGGCTTAGTAATTGAACAATTGCCAAAAGAATACAAAAACAAATAATTGATTCAGAGCCTACATGGCCAGTCGCTCCACCCTCAATTGCATGAATCTGCATTGGATTGCACAGTACTTCTGCTTATTCCCAAACACGCCACGAATGTGCACTTAACTGTACATGAACGTGTGAATCAATCGTAGCTTTTAGAATGTGAGGTCTAAATGACCCAGAACAGACTTGACTATTCAAAATGTAACATTTACTGTTGTATATTTCCCCACCATTGATCTGTCTCCCACTGGGAATGGCAGCCATGGGGAGCACATCTGGAGCGTGCATGAGCCTCGTCACCATGGAGACGTCGAGCTGTTCAATACCGGGGCCAAACATGGCGTAGCGTGGCTCAGAAGACGGCAGCAGTGAGTGGAGGAAGGAAGTCACCACCTCATACGGGGGTCGTGGAAACGGCCAGTTTTGTCTGCAGGCGGGGTGGCCCTTCATGTACCTGTGACAGTATGGATGAATGCATTAAAAAAGGTTAGGAATTACAATACATAACAAACATTGAACGGACATATTTACCCACTCTGCCATGTAGTCGTGTTTTGAAATGTGGTCTTGGTCTTCGCCCTCCACTCTTTCCTCCAGCTGTAGGTCATCGCTACAGAGGGGAGATGTCAGGGCTTCCAGTTTAGGCATTGTCACGTGATCTATGGAGGGCCAATGAGGCATATCCCTGATCAAAAAGTATTTCCATAGTAAAGGATCTCTAACCAAGGCCCTCCAGTAGCGACTGGTCGCCCCAAGGCGGCAGATATCCTCAGGAGGAAGCAGCGTCAGGATCACAAACTGTACATCCACCTTCGTGAGAAAATGTGTTTAGATTTCTATGTTATATTTCTATGTTCACAAATTAACTTGTTAGTTCAAATTAAACTGGTTAGAATCCCGAAATAAAAAATAAAACTAGTATACTTGTACAACTATCTCACCGGTAATCTGTCAAGAAGTGAAGAAGCGTCCTCCTCAGCATTGTTCGGACTTTGATTTGAATCACTTTCATGTTTACATGTATTGTACAAGTATCGATCTCTGAAACGTTTAAAGCTGCGTATGACAAGCGATTCGCTGAGCTTCTCTGTTTGCTCTTCCATGATTACAACGGATTCCTGATTTCAAATGCAACTATTTTCTCTGAGTTCCTGAAAACATTGACAACAAACCTGAGGCTTCACTTGCAATACTTCCTTGTTGTTGGAAGGCCCAGGTGCATTGTGGGAATGGTAGTTCGGCCACGGCCAAACTTACATCATTGCACAATCCCATTTGATGTCATTGTTAAGTAAAGAGTTCGCAATCAATAAACGACTTTCGTTAAACCAACGCGCGTATTTATTTTCATTGAGGACATTAAAAAAAACAGAAAATGAAATATTTGTTTTTCTCCTCGAAAAGAACACTTCAATTATAGGCATACTATCAAAGTTATGTGTCGGAAAGAAACGAAATAAACCTTGAAGATGGGATGACAAACAAAGCATTACAAAGCGGATATTTAAACTGTACTTTAAAAAGTTCAAAGAATACTTCAGTCTCAAAATGTTCAAAGAATACTTCGGTCTCAATCAACGTATTTTGTGACATATCCTTACCTTTTGCAATATATACGCAATTAATTAAAAATATATTAACAAAACAAAGTATAACAAAAAATGAAAAAATAAAATAAAATAAATAAAAAGTCGCTGTGCAATGTCTCATTCCCAAATGGATTATCATTAACTAAATCTTTTTTTAAAAAAGGTTATTTTCTTAATAGTCTTTCTAATATTAATATTAATGTTACTTTACCACATTCTCAGAGCAGAACATATGCTCCGACCAGCCTGGGGTCTGGAAGATAAGTGCTTCGGGGCCACTTTTACACTATACACCCGAAACCTTCTAGCCCCTTAATACCTCTCCTTTGGCCAGAGCTGTTTGGCATAGAATGAGGTTGCCTTTAAACACAAACCCAAGACTTGTTTTTTCTTCACGTTTACTTAAGATACCCCCACCCCACTTTAAAATCACTATGCACATCAATAGATCCCACCTGTTGTGTTGGGTTATGGTTTTATATTGGCGGTGATACACGCATGTTTTGATCTTGGACTTGTGCCTGAGGGCAACGTCAGTGCGGGAGCAGCTCGGTGTTCTACTGTAAGATACTAAGGATTTCCTTGGCGTTTTCTGTGTTCCAACCCTGGCCGTGCAGCGGGCCCTCGCAGGCCAGCACGTATTTGTTGAGGATCTGAGTTCCAATGTCCCGAAACTGGAGGCGGTCTTCTTTGCGGTCCATCATGTCGACGCTGCAGTCCTCGTACTTCACGGCCCAGAAACACATCTCGCCAATGTACATCATCGTCAACAGGTGAGTGTCAGAGAAGATGCCTGGTCGGAGAATTACAAAACGAAAAGCTGCTTTATAAGAAAGTGATTCAAATGTCTTAATACACTCGCAGTAGGGGTGCAAACGCGTACTCGAGTAAACAAGTGCTCGTCAAGCTAATCATAAACAATTTCCAAAATATTTTAATCGAAAATCGCTTTGTAGTCACTTCCGAAAAATCTTACAAATAACATTAACAAAAACGCCTGCAAAACTACTCGAGTACTTGTTTTGGGATTTGGACCATGCAATCGATTATAATTTGGCTCCTAACCAACAGAGTATTATAATCACACAAGCGTTTGGTTATGACTGGTTATGCATTTAATCATCCACGTTAAAAGGGCCAAGGCTTTATTCCATTACTTGACATACAAACAATAGAGTAATCGCGCCTGGGCTTAAGCGTGAACATAAGTAAGGACAGGCGTACCTTCGGATAGGAAGTTGGCGGTGGCAGTGTCGTGGAGAACCACCCCGTCGTTGAGCTTCACAGAGTTCCGCACCTGCAGCATTCGCATTAGGTAGCGCACGCCTTCCTGAATACACTGATGGAGACACCAAAACACTCTCAGACGCATTGTGGCGCTTCAGCGCAGAACAAGTGGTTACGACTCCCTGGCGAAAGGTACTGGGTTCGATCCCCAATGCCCACAGCCTCCCTATAGGCATTCTTGAGCAAGAAGATGAAGAAACCATACCTGGTCCTTAATGGCCTTTAGAAGTTTTATTCACAGTGCATTGTTTTGGATAAATAGTACGTCATTCCAAACTAAATTCCAAAACGGGTTACAGAGCATCCACAGCCAGTCACGTAGGGTGTAACAGTATGCAAAAGGCACGGTACGTACCATCGGTTTTAAAAGGTATGATTTCGATACAGCAGAAAAGAAAGGCGTGCAAAACATAACATTTACCTTCCTTTATCAATAGTAATGTATCAACCTATATATGTGATAAACTTGTAAACATTAATGTCACTTCCTGAAAAAAAGGACATCCTGTAACCGAACCGACCGCCCCGTGGCGAACGGTGCGGTTAAGAACCACGTGCGTCGTCACACCCCGAGTAGCGTGGCGTACCTTAAGAAATGTGTCCTTGTTCTTCTTGATCCATTGTTTCCGCTGGTGCAGAGTGTGACAGTACATGTACAGCAGGGCTCCCCGTCTCCAGTAGAGGCATTCCAACAGCTCCAGGCCTAGCACAGACTGCACCTGACGTCCACCAACAGACCAAATACCAACGGCAAACGGCCACGCACGCACAACAATGAAATAGACATTTCAGACTACCTATATAATGCTATGAATACGTGTTCATAGCAGTGTATCAACGCGTTTGCTGCATTGGGAAAGCAAAATGGATTTTCTTCGTTGAATGTAAAACTCACTTGTATACGTTTCATAAGCATCTCAGTGTTTCCCCTAAGATTTTTTCCAGCAGTGGTGCTGAGGTGTGTGTGTGTGTGTGCGTGAGGTGCGCTATGTTGATGTACACGTGCACAGTGCTGCTGTGCACGTGCACGGTGCCGATGTGCGCGTTAAAGCGAATACAGTTCTCCTAATAGCCTACTGTTGCTTCTGCTCTACACAAATCAAACATGTACTTTCTATTATGAAGTCATTTGTCATTTAACTCTCTTAATGCTTCCTACATTTAGTCTAAAGCCATTCGTGTGCTAATGCCACCTACAGTGTCATCATGCGTCTGTTATTCTTCTATAGCAGAACACTATTTTTGCTGTCAGTATTTTTCCACAATTTCTCAGATGACAGTGTAACAATGGAACTATGACGTGACAGGGTTGACCCCAGTGCAGGCATGCTCACCCACTCACAGCGCAGACACGGCTTATCACTAATGACACATCACTAGTAATCACTGTTTTTCTCTAAATGTTTTTCTCCTGTTTACAAAGAAAAAAATCTAATCTAAATCCAAGCGATCAAAATAAACGCCTACCACTGGCATGTTAGACTGCCATTGTCCAAAATCATTAGCCATGCTCTGGTCAACAGATCACATCCTTACAATCAATTTGGTCAGGTTATTTTAGGGAATGGTTATTTTCGCAGATCGCTAGACCATGACGTAACTTGTGACAAGAGTAGACTATTGCGGATGCGTTGCAGTAAAAGTAGAGAGTAGGGCTGAATTGAAGGGCATGTCATCTCATGTACGAGCTGTAATGAGGGGTTATAACAGATCCTTCAACTCTTGATTTCACTTAAGTGGGTGACTCAACAACACTGCAGACTTCCGCCTGCACCTCTACACACCCAGAGGGCACCCCAATCAACAAAGAACCATTTGTGCTTCGGGAGGGTGGCAGTCGGCAGACAACAACGTGAGGCTGTTTCAAGAAGTAGAGTACATCCTTATATAGCAATTAGATAATTCAACTGACACAAGCGCGCGCGCACACACACACCTCTTGTGCTGGTGCCAGTCTCCCTGCCAACACTTCTGGCTCTGTGAGGTCCTGCAGCAGCTGCTGGATTTTGAATGGTGAACTGTCTTCGGGAAACTCCTGGTCCACAAGCTTATTTTCCTCATAAAATGTGATGTCTAGGATCACCTACATACACAAAACACACAATTAGAGATGTTTTCCCCCCACTACCCACATTAAAAATCCATGTAGTACACTTATCAGAAATACTGTAATATGCTAGTAGTAGTAATAGTATACTACTGCCCTATATAAATTGTTGCTTGTAATGCAACTAAAAACATGCAATGTATTTAAGACTACTATATATTTAAAAATAATAATCATTTGAAGACATTATTTTACAACCCATGTTTCATAATATAAATGAACCACAACACCCGCAGATAATATTTTATTGATACCAATCAACATAGACCTTAGGCTTCTAGAATTTGATCATGCTCAATGATCATGATCATTGTGTTTGTTTTAACACAACATGCATTAATAACAATATATCCACTTGCATTCAATCTGTTATTTTGGTAGGCCTAATCACGTCGAATCTTGAATGTGATAATGAGCATATGGTACAAACTTTCAAATTCGAAATCAATAGTTTTAATTAACAAATAGTATACATTTGTGTTTAAAATCAGTCTGTCGGACAAGCGCGATAATCAGCCTTGCGTTTACCTGTGTGTAATCCTGAAGCAGTTTGGGAAGACTGCTCGTCTCTCCTCCTTGTCTGTAGAAGCTTTTCAACTTGTCTAGTATGGTAGACGCATTCTGTAAATAGTCATCATCTAAGGGAAAAATATATACCAACATAACACCAATTACAGATCTAACAATGTGGAATCGAACATGTACTGGCTTATGGGTGTCTGCTGATTACCAACCAACACTTTATATAGTGTTACATTAAGATGTATTGTCCATGCATTGACCTCCAATGATGCTATTTAGCTAACTTGACTGGTAGAAGAAGCTCGTTCTCCCAGTCAACACAACGGCTGCCCTAACACAGCTGCTGGGAAACTTCCAATTCAAAGGCTCAGCACATTAAATAACTGTCCACTCCGCATAATAATGTAGCTAACATTAGCCATGTAGCTCACAGCTGTCCCAAAAAAACTCAGTTCGGCAGCTGGCAGTCAGACATTTTAATGAATAGCGTTGACCGGAGCCAAACAATACAAGCAGCGGAGGTGCGGTTAGTCACCTGGGTTAATGCTAATGCGCTGTAAACACAACACGGTTAATCGGAGACCAGATGTTGTTATGGTAGCATCAAGCTAAGCTACATAACGCTAGCACGCTAGCTAGCAGTCTTCACCGGGCGGTCAGTCGCAAAGGGTTCGACGTGTAAACGTCCGTTCGTGTATCCTGTATCAATTCGGGAACTTAATACCGATACCTTGTTTTTCCGATCGCAGGCTAGCACACTTTATGTCCAACTCGAATATCCGCCGCTCCAGCTCGAAGCCTTGTCGCCTGCAGTCGTCAGCCATGACTAAAAACCTTTGTCACGTGAGCGCTGGATTATTCACGTGCTCGAAGTGTGTGTACGCGTGTGTGTGTGTGTGTGCGCGCGCGCGTGTGTTTATTTTAGCAAATCAAATTCTGATTAATACCTCAGATCAATACCTATAATTCATATCTATGATTAATGCGGGTGAGTTGATCGATCCCCGGAGAAGTTGTATCCGTTTGTTGCAATTGCTCTGCTCAAGATATCGGAAATACAGTGAATAAAAAAATAAACACATATCAACACAATGTCTTTTCTCAACCTTGAATGAACATAAATTGTTGTTATTTATTATTATTTTATTTTTTAATGAATGTCCCCAACTGTGTGTTGTCCGGAGCACATATATTGCGGTAGTTTAATAGGTTCAATTCTGATCCTTATATATGATACCCTTTTGTGCAGTTCTAAATGTAAGTTTAACACACATTTTTAGTATTATTGTTATCTTGTTACTTTTTAAAAAAAAAACCGTGTTGTGTTTTAATTGGACGCGGTCATCGGGTATTTCCGTATGTAGTCGTCAGCGAAACGGTTAAATTCAAATTAGCTCGCCAAGCCTCTGCGAGTATGCACGTAGACCACGCCCCTTTGTGTACAGTACCCCGCCCCTGTCAGTTCCCAACCGACGTCATTTTAGTGCTGAAAGCGTCGAGGGCTGTTGTCAAACGTCTGCGGCCGGTCATCCGATCCTACCATAGTCACTTGAGTTTTAACTTCGGTCGCTCGGTACATCTTGCATTATAGCTCAAACATGGCAGCATTTAAAGCATTATCACGGGCGGAGATGTTGCTCTTCAGAAATGTATTTGGCACATGCAGATCCAAATCTTACGTCGCTAACCATGCCTTGATCAAGGTCAGTATTGATATGTGTTATAATCAATAAAGCATACACGTTAGCGAACAGACAAACCATGTGGCCCGTGTTGCTCGTGTCGTTTAATGCAAAATATTTTTGCAGGCTCTCCATATCCGTGTAAATTGGACATGTAGGGCTATTGTAATTGCATACTGTTACTATCCTGGTATGTTAATCACCAGGGGAGGGTTTTATTTCCATTGATGTATGGTAGTACCCTTGCTCCTTACATTTTGCTGATCACCATATCACCTTATGATTTAACAGATCAAAACATTTAATTAATTTAATTTATATTCGTCAACACGCACGCAAGCGCGCGCGCACACACACACACACACACACCACAGATCATAATACCATTAGTTGGTGTGAGTCAATCTTGTAGTTCAAATGACCACAAACTCTGCACCTAGGTCTTTGGTGTTTTCATTGCAGTCCTTGTACCCGTAACAAAAGGTTCCTCAACAAGCCCGCACTGTAATGACAAGGACGTTGTATGATTACAATGTGGGTTGAAGTCAGTGTAAAGTAATACTGCTTTCAACCCACATTGTATTTGTGTATGTTATCCCTAAGCCTAACCTCCCTGGACAGGGACATATTATTTGATATCTGATACCCCTTGATTGACACTTAAAAACCTCAACAGCAACAGCAAATGTTCGTAATAGGCCCTAAACATGTCTTTTACAAGCTTACTGTGTCCAGTTTTCCTTATTCAAATTGCAAAACATTCATACATATGAATAAGCTACAGAAAACATTATTGTGGTGTATCCTCTTATATTGCCATTGAAAACCTGGTTAGGTAAGACCTGGTAAGACCTTCGTCCATGGGTGGCGCTGTTGCAAATGGTCCACAATCCAAATGTTGTGTAGTTTGCTGTGGCATGTGTGTGGTTGGTGGCTGGTTTAATCAGTCTCACCTAGCCAGAGTCAGGCTAATTGTGAGGCTGTGAGCTGGGTGAGGCTGCACACCTGTGGGCCATTGATTAATCAAGGCCCACAGGTTAAACCAGCCACCACCACACACACTCGAGAGAGCACTAGCATAGTTACCACCTGCTCTGTCATTCATTTTCAAACCTTGCAATAAACCGGATTCTTTGCCACCTGTCCTTGCTGTTTGGGGGAACCCTTGAGAAGCCACTTATGTGGCATGTGGCAGTTGTGTTTGCCATGCTGGTGCCTGAACAGGGAATCCGGTTTATTGCAAGGTTTGAAAATGAATGACAGGGCAGGTGGTAACTGTGCTAGTGCTCTCTCCCGAGTGTGTGTGGTGGTGGCTGGTTTAACCTGTGGGCCTTGATTAATCAATGGCCCACAGGTGTGCAGCCTCACCCAGCCAAACCAATTAGCCTGACTCTGGCTAGGTGAGACTGCTT
>OMKP01069793.1:0-11070 GCA_900302375.1 Bathygadus melanobranchus | reverse complement strand
AAAAAAAAGATGCAAGACACTCAACTGGGGAATAGTCCTTTTCTATTCATTCCCGTGGAAACGGCAAACAAGGTTGTTCAAGATTTAAAACTTTTGACTAAGAATTATTCTAGAATATGTTGCTTGGAAGTAAAAAAAAATGCCCAGAGCTAATAGCTAAGCAAAATGATTACCGTTACTTGCTAATCTATGCTGTATACATGTATATTCAGAGAAGAATTCTTAATACTACTAATATTAGGCCTATTTATTAGACACTATACTATTCATGTATTACATTATAGCATTATACTGTTTACTTACTTTGTACATGTTTTTGTTTTATACAAAAGAAAGCGAGCAGGCATTACCAGGTGGCGAGGAAGACGAGAAATAAGGAAAATAATGAAGCAGCCACAAAGAGCTCGGAAACATAATTATGTTGTTACTATATTTCAGAATATATATATATATATATATATATCCTATTTGTCCTATTACGTCTAGTTGCTGACCATTGCTTTAATGCCTTGCATATCGACTGGGGCTGATACTGGCCACCAGATGGAGGAGCTTGTTAGTCAAAACAGAATGAGACAGCAAAAAGGGAAGCGGCAAGGTTTAACCATGACAGCAAACATCTTGGCTACAACTGCAGCGAGGGAAAGAAGAGCAATCCTTTATTTTACGCTGTTTTAGTCAACGGTATATTTGGACATTTTGTCTGTGCCAATGATGAAGGAATTCTGCTAGCCAGCAAGAACACAAAAACTGTTCACTTTTTCCAGCGTAGGTGTTGATGCAAATGAAATTGATGCCCTTCGTTCATTTGATAAAAACATAATAGAATTGACTCACTGAGGACTATGGTACTGAAACATAAAGACCTGGCTACACAGCTACGTGATTCGTGTCTTATGGGAGGTGTTCCTTACGCTTTGACATCTGCAGCATCCTGAGAGGTGCGGGTCAGGGTGCGGGACCTGAGCCTCTCCCCAGCCTGCTGGATCTCTTGAAGGTTCCGCTCAACATGAGGGAGCTCTGACACCGCTTCTGTCTCGGCGGCTAACTGCTCTGCCTGCTGTAGCAGCTCTCCAAAGCCCTCGGTGTCCATAGCTCTAGAGAAGATACGAGAATAAAACGGTATGGGAGACAACAAGGGAAAAGAGATATACTCTGAAGTATAACTCCTGCACCATAAGTCCCAATTACACCAACAATAACATTTACTTAATATAATACAGCCTTAATTCGCTAAAAGTGCTATTGTGTTGTGACCCATATATACATTGATATTAATTGATCACTAAGACGTTTTGGGATATTTAATGTTTACATTGTCCTTTTGACAAGAGCGCACATGTGACAGTGTGGTTGCAGGTTCCCATAGCCCATGACATCTTGATCGGCTACACAAGAGGCACACTTTTTTTTTACAACCCAATTTAGACAGAACGCAAAATGTAACGTTATAAAACTAGGAGAGAAAAAAAATAGGTGGCTAATAATTTATAACAGTAGCATTTCTAGCCTAGCTTCGTTAGCATGCGATGTTAGCTAAACACGACCAGTGATCCATGGGATCCATGTCCGTTTAGCTAGTTTGGAAATTGCTAATGTTAACTCGCATGCTTGTTGGGGAGATAGTGATGTGATGTTCATGATGTATCTCTACCGCAGACAATTAAACAACTAACCTGCTATCTAGACGGGATATTGTACTATAATCCCTTACTCCTCAGATGATAGCTTCAAAGTTGATATTATTATGGGAAATCTCGTACGGGCGCTGCTCGGACATAACCCGGCATTTCTACGGATGCCGCTGATTGGACGCTGCTTTTTCTTCGTCTTAACGTATTTAGATATGAAACCCACACTGCAGCATTACTGCCATCTGCCGGATATTAACAATTTCCCATTTCTTTTCTATGCGGCAGGGGTCATTCGTACAGAGCAAATACTCTGTAGGCCAAACCCAAAGAGTAAGGTGGTTTCACAACCCCCATGTTTCTCACTCTCACTCACTCACTGTCACACAAGAATTGATGTACAATGAGACACTTTATCTCTCCCTCTTTCTCTCAATCACTTATTCATACATATGCATGTACACACACACCTAACTCAGCAATGAGACAATGTTCAAACCAGTCTTTTTCATTATAAATTGTATGTATGCAGGATATTAAATTGTCATGCCTGTTTGCACTGTTCCTTTTATTTATAATAAATTATTAGACCAGATTATTCAAATCCATCGCTGGTTCGCAAGGAAACAATATAACAGGCCATTCAAAAATACACATTGCAAGCAGCTCACAGATGGCCTGCCACTAAAAAAGTCACTCTTCATAGGCCATGATAGCAGAACAGTTTTCAATTGTGGAGTGTGTTTGGTTGGTGGCCTCACCTGGCCCGAGTCAGGCTGATTAGTGTCTGGGGCTGGGTGAGACTGCACACCTGTAGTGCATTGGTCAATCAAGGCACACAGGATAGCTGCTCTGTATACAAACTACTAACCGGTTTACCATCATCTTCCTGTCCTTGTATTGGAGGAGCCCAGAAAAGGCCAGTTTATGTGGCGTGTAGCAAGGAGCTAACTACTACACTCACGCCCAATGTGGGGCCTCTCTGACATGGGAAAGGGACACAGAAGGGCTGCCTAGGGATGCTCTTGAGTCACTAGCCGTGGTGACCTCCCAGCACCAACCCTTTGGAGCCCAGCGGAAGATGGGGTGGCAACGCAGCGCCAGCCAGGACGGAGGGTGGCCCTACCGAGGGCTGTTCCGGGCCCTCCGAGTGGCTACCACCACGGCTACTACCACGGCCCAGCTGTTGAGTCTCCTCTGCTGATTAGTCTGGGGCTGGGTGAGGCTACACACCTGTGGTGCATTGGCCAATCAATGCACAGGATAAATCAGCCATCACCACACACTCAGAGGGAGCACTGGCATTGTACACCTGCTGTGTTACAGATCTACAATAACCCAGTTTACGATCAACCTGTGCCCTTGTATTGAAGGAGCCCAGAAAAAGCCACTTTATGTGGTGTATAGCAAGGAGCTAACTGCTACATCAATATCTTACTTTTATCAATTCCACATAATTACAGCCTAATAGTTTTCAAAAATTGGAACACCTGCATCTGGCCCATGGGCCGCTAATTGACAACCCCAACAGTATTAGTGTTTTTTTAAGCACTGTGCTTAGTTATAAAATATATCACGGTTTGCTCCCTGGATAGGAACACAATACATTTAAAGGTAATCATCAGACATGTTTTATCCAAAATAACATTCAAGTGAGGCAGAGAACTAGCCTTATCCTCCTGAATTTAATTTCACTTCATCACTCCATAACATTTTTAAAAGGTGTGGGACCACCAAATACAATATACAATACATTGGGCACATGGGTAGTCGTTGTGTTGAGTGGGTGGAAGAAAGAAAGGGTCAGTCCAGACATTGAGGTTGAGTATTCCATTGCATGATCCCAAGTGTTAATGTCAGAATGGTCACCAGTCCAGATTTCAATATTGTTGAAATTCTGTGGAGAGATCTTGAACATGCTGTGCATGTAATGAGGATTAAGTATATTTCTGAGTGAGGTGGTGTGCCAGGAACAATGGGAAAATATAAAAACAAGAATTGAAACACTTCTACTAGCTGACAAGGCCTTCTGTAAAAAAAAAAAAAAAGTTCCACATCTTGCTTTCAAATGAAGAAATGTGTAAAAAAGCCATTTGACGAGGGGTGCCCACATTTTAGCACCCCACTGTGTATATGACCAATATGTACAATTGAATAAAATTCCCTTAACATGATTTAAGGTCAAATGCCTTTTTGACTATTTTATTTTCAGCATATTTCCATTAACATCGGACTGAACATTTGTAAAATAAAAACTCGTCAAAATAGAACACATGTCAATCATTCAGCACATTGTCACTTCACAGGACCTGCTTCTTTAGTGGCACTGAAATAGGTCACGTGTCCATTATTCGTTGATTCCAACAATATAGTCCGGGTAAACGTGTTTAACGTTTCACCACTCTTAGTAGTCGCACTACTTGAACTGGTTGTCAATAAGCGTGCCTTTCATCTTTGCTTTCTTTGCCTCCAGCTCAGCCAGCTCTTGAAGTCGTTTCTTGCTCATGCCCTTTCTCTCCAACTGCTTCTCAATCACTTTGGCATTTTGGGCGTAAGAGTCTGCAACCTCTCTCGCCTCAATCTCCTCTTCTTCCTCATCAATGGTGGACACTGTGACTGAGCTGAACTTTCCCATGTCTTTAGTCCGCTTCGTCATCATCACACGGACCTTTTTAGGCGCCTCTGGTGGCTTTTGGCTGTAGACACTTGTGTTCCCAAATCCTTGTCCGAACTTCACAACAGCTTCGTCGACAATAAACGTGACAGGGGTGTTCTTCATCTGATGCTGGTAGAAAAGGACAAGCCCACATTTACCACACTTTTTGCGATACTGTCGCTCGATGCCATCTGGCCGCTTTATGTAAACGTTTTCATCGTCCTCCACGTTGCAAAACTTGTGGGCATGTTTGCCTGCATCAATAACTCGCGCTTTATCCTTGGGCCGCATGGGGAGTTTTTCCAGTTGACAATCGAGTACCAAAACCATCTGACCACAAAGACAGTAGTAGACGTGAAGAGGTTTTTCCCCATCGTCGTACTCTTCTCTGTCTCTGGTATCCGAACATACAACGCTTCTCGAAACAACTTTAGGCATGTTTACTTTACGAGTCCAAGCGTTGAAATAACCACGAACTTTCTTTCGATTCTACAACGCAACAGAATTCCGTTCTTCAACACGGATGAGCCTTGAGAAGTGCTTCCGGTGTGCATTCCTGATGATTCTCCGAGTAGAAACGTCGGACGCAATATGAGATCCGCTTGGGGATTCGTTATTGCAAGTTCACAAATCTCTCCTAAGGTTAAACCGTAAAGACAATGACAATGTCCGGATAGAAACAAAACCGGGTGCAAAACACCACACGTCACTTGTGCAGTTTATTGTGCGCACGGGCTTGCTGAAGTTTTCTAATGTTATGACGGGTGCTACTTAGAAAAACTATTCTAAACGCAATACAGTCTGTGTCTACTTATTTTTAGGTATGTAAATAGCTGTGTGTACGTCTATTTTGTATTTGATATGCCTGTATAGCCTACACATGTACAGAGTATAACACTAATGTTGCTGTATAGAGTAATACTTTTGTAATGTGAAATACTGTAATAAAATAAAACTCTGCATAGTTGAGTCCATAGACCTATGGGTTGCTTCCGGTGTGCATATTTTGATTCCCAAGCAGAAACGTCGGGGAAAATAGATTTTAACTTTCTTTGCCTGCATGTTTTGTCCCGTTAGTTTTAAGTCCTTCTATTAGAATAATGGGGCTTTGTATTTCTACATCGCCGGGCAAGGCCAGCTACAACAGTGAAATTGTATGAGGTTAGGGCGACCATTAATGTATTATAGGCCTAATTATTCATATATCCAAACTCGGAAACTAGCCCGACAGACTACAGTAAAGCCAAGTAGAAGTAGGCTACTAGAAAGCTTTCAAATATTACCAGAATAAAACTTTCAGAAAGAGTCGTCCCTGTGTGGTTGTAGTTGATATTTAGTAAATATGTAGTATTTAAGTTATAGTCCAGGTTTACATTTCCCCAAATACACATGGCGCAAGGGCAGATAAGGACTGTAAGGACTGATAAGTGTAAGGACTGATAAGGACGCCTAGGTGGCCTTAGGCCACCTAGGCGCACAATTACAAAAAAAAGGAATAAAAAGTGAATAGTCAGGTAGAGTAAATGCAGTTTACTTTCACATGTACAAACGACTATACAATTGCAAAATATTTCACATCGGTCCCTTCTTCCAACGTTACATAAAGTAAAGTTTCAGACAGCTCCCGTCCTCACTGGCAACAATTTGCGTCGCAGACGTTGTCTTTGCACACGCACCCGGAGGCGCACTTGTTGCAGCCAGACACACAGCAAGCGCAGCAACCTGCCAGGACAGGACAGACCAACCAGTTAGACAGCAGACCACAAGATCATGAAGAGTGAAAGTAACCGTTCTTTAATGGCATTATGTCAACGTAAAGATACATTTTGTCAGTCATCTTTTGAGTCAAATTCTTACTCCTTCTCTGCGTAAAGCTTTCCCACCTTCGGTTGAATTGTGTGACGCCATGTCGCTAGAGTGTCAACTTTAAATTGTCCGCACCTTTCCGATACAAACAAAACCGGGTGCAAAAACACCCCAGATGACCCTCGTTCTGATTATTCTGCACACGGCTTTATCGAAAGAAAATAAAGGGGCGGGTGCTACCTTTAAACAAATGAATAAGGGTGTCTTTTTTGTTATTTCTCATTAAAGCTGAAGTTTTAGGCTATAGCCCTTTGATTGTACAACCCCCCTGGGTTAATTGGTCGTTTAGAAATTATTGAACTAATTTTAACTTCAATTTTGTTCCGCCCACATCCTTTTGAAAGGAATTTCCCCCAATTACTAACGTAAATATCTGGTCTGACCCTAATAAAAGTAGGCTAAGCTCAAAATTTAACAAATCTTCCATAATCAAGTCTAACTTGTATTTAATAAAAATCATTCCTGGTAAGTACACTTCATAATCCTCATCCGTTTTGGTATTTTCTCAGCAATTATGGAACATGACTTGTCGTTTGATAATTAGTTTTGACTCCTTCACTAAAAACATGTGGTTTCTTAAATGCTAAACCTAGGCCTATCAGTGGTGAGTGTATTTTACTTAATAGTAATACCACTATTACATGTTAAAGTACTAGCATCCAAATGTAAAAGTACTCATTATGCAGAATGGCCCATTTCAGAATACATATTTATAATTACTGCTGTAGGCCTAGTCACTTTATATTATATACTGCTGGGGGTCACTTGTGAATTTCCCTCTAAACCAATAAAGCCTTTATGTAATATGACTATTTTGTACTAATGATTTAATCTGTAAACTAAAACGATCAGATAAATGTGGAATTAAAAAAAAAAAATGTATTAGCCTCTGAGCCTGAGAAGTATAAAGTAGCAGGAGTAAAGTACCTCATATTTGTACTTCTGAGTTACATTAGACATGTACTCTAGTACTTTCCACCACAGGCCTGTATAAAGTGTTATGCTTCAATGAAGTAAAGAAACTCTAGACTCTTACACACCTATAGCTCAACATTTTCACTGGCAATTCTGGTGGGCCTAGAAGTGTATTGAGGACACTTCCAGGTCACCGCTAGGCACCACATAAAATAAACAACTACAAAGGTTAACAGTAAAGGGTGTTTATTTTCACATTGTTTTGTTGCAAAGACATCTTAAGCAGGCTTAAGAAGCTAATTGCTTTCCAACGAATTACACTTGCGATTATGCCTTTCTTCCTTGATGTCGGTATTGAACAGAGTAAAGGGTGTTTATTTTCACATTGAGACGTACAAACGACTATACACAATTTCAAATATTTTACATTACTGGTCCCTTCTTTAAAGCCTACATAAAGTAGAGTTTCAGACAGCTCCGGTCCTCACTGGCAACAATTTGCGTCGCAGGTCTTGCCTTTGCACACGCACCCGGAGGCGCACTTGGCGCAGCCAGATGGACAGCACTCACAGCAACCTGCCAGGACAGGGAAGGCCAACCAGTTAGATAGCAGACCACGCGGAGACCATGCGGTCAAGCAGAGTGGACGTTACTGGTCTAACGACAGTTGTATTTAAGCAGACGGTATAGCTACAATACTCGCAGAAAATAACGACGCTCTTTACAGAATTCAACTGTGGAGTCATATTTTGATGTCAAATGGGAATTCTTACTTTTCTTGCATGTAGTGCAGGAGCAGTTGGTGCAGGTGCATGATGTGCCGCATTTGCAGGTTCCAGCTACAAACAAAACAAATATTACAAGATACTCTGCGTTGCATAACGGCAATTGGGTCCATCACATAACACAATCAATGTAATTAAAACAATCTGTAACTCACTCTTGGAGCATTCGCAAGGGTCCATTTTTTCAGATGGTGGTCGGTTGTTCTCTGCGTAGAGGGAATATGTTCTTGTCTCGTTTGATAGAGCTGTGTGATGGCATGTCGCTAGAATGTCACCTTTATAGTGTCCGGATAGAAACAGAACCGGGTGCAAAACACACGGCCCCACGCTAATTATTCTGCACACGGGTTTGTTGAAAGAAAAATGCATTCCTGAGTTGGGGCGTGTGCTATTTGTCATGCAAAGTCTAACGGCATATTCGCGGAGACAATATAGGCTAATTCTTATTATGTATTAGGAGGAAAATAAACATGAACTTTAATACACCTGAATATGCTCAGGTAGAGACTGTGCTTTATCATTTCGGTATAAAATATTGTGGTCGATTGTATTATTGTTCAAGAGATCTACCAGTAATATCCTACATTCATCTAAAGAGGAAAATGGTGAACATGCAAGGAAATCAGATCACAGCATGCTCTATATTATTATATATTATTGTTAATTCCACAAACATTTTGGAACAGCAGACTTGTCCTTGTCCAATCATTAGTTAAATAGGGTCATTCATCTTTGGTTGCCCGTGATTCACGTTGTAATTTGTGCACACGGCACACAAAATCATGGATGCAGTAAACAACTTTTTTTCAAAGGCGCATTGTCATTCTTCCGGGACGGGCGCATGACCGGGAACGCGTTCATGTCTCGCCCCCTTTAGCTCTGCACTCGTCTCGGCGTCTCAGCGTCCAGCGCCTGGGAAACAAAAGCCTTATGTCATCCTTTTGCACCCGTTTGTTTCTTATTTAGAAACTACTAGAAACTACTAGAACTAAAACTTACACTAAATCTTTAAAGCTTCTCCGATAATCTGTCTATGTATCTGTCTATCTCTCTATCTATTGAAATAGAAAGTTATTGAAGATCTCTAACCTTTAAGGAGTTTAAGGAAAATTCAGTAAACCAAAATATTATATCAAGTTTACCAACATACAACAATAATAGTGAGTGAGCACATATAGGGGTCAACTTATTTACATAATTATTGAAAGATGGTCATTGTTAGTTAACGGATGATAGAGGTCCCTGTAACCCAGGAATGTTTGCCACTTAGTATTTTTTATGTTACTTATGTTAAATGTTTTTTCTAATGCAAACAGGGCTTAAATAACGACACTGACATTGAGTCAATAAAACTTTTGTAAAGCACTTTGTAACATTGTTAAGAAAAGTGCTGTATAGAGTTAAACTTACTCTTTTCAACAAACTGGAGTTTGTAGAAAATGTGTCTCGTCCTGACGTGACGATATCAGAGGCGAACAGTTTGTTAAATTGTTTGTTGGACATTTAATTTACAATATAAATGATACACTAGACTCTTGACGGACACAGAGATACCACGTGGTACCTCACAAATCTTGTTAGAAGCGGGGAACCAAATGTCAAACCTCTTACAGAGATAAACAAAAACATTCATTATGGACCCAAACATTTTTTTAAATGATTCATTCTCAATCATAATTTCTTGAAAGGTGAAGGATTTTATGCCGCACCTTTCTAGAAGCTCTGTGGGTGTATTATTAAAAACATATTCGTCTCCATAAAAAAGTGTTCAATCGAACCTTTAATGTGTCATGATTTTTGCAAGGCTGCAGCGGATTTGTCTGTTGCTATGTGGTTGTTCAATAAAGTTGTTTAAAAATTAACAGGCGGCCATCTTTGTATGCCGTGTCCACCACGGCAGATACAAGCCACGAACACGTTACACCTCATACATCCATGCTGGAACACCACTTTGATTCTACATGTCACCTTTCACCATAACATGTCCACGTGTTGGTAGTTACTGAATATTACGTGAGATAGTTAACTGGGTCGTTTATATACGCGGACTTTGGTTTTGTTTTGGGCACGGAAATGGCAACAGACAGCAAACGATTCAAGGTTAGGAAGCATAGCCATGTGTGAAATTTGATGTTACAGCCACAGTCAGATGTGGACAAGTCTATAGCTACGACGCTTCATGCTGTTTGTTTACCTATTTACTAAGTGCATGATGATTTCAGATGGTACAATCTACCGGGTGTGTGCATGTTTTGGTTTGTTGCAAAGACATCTTAAGCAGGCTTAAGAAGCTAATTGCTTCCCAAAGAATTACACTTGCGATTATGCCTTTCTTCCTTGATGTCGGTATTGCTATTACTTGAGAAACTAGCAAAGTTCTAATATTTTGTCGGGGTCAATGGAACTGTAACTTCAACCACATCCCCCTCTGTGCACATGACAGCTAGATGACGTCTCCTCCTTGCAAAACTTCCTAAAGTGGTGCGACAGAGTGGGTCTGAAACTCAACCACAACAAGGTATATACTATTCTAACTTGCAGTACTACAGATCAACGTTTTGACCCCAATTATACTGACAGAAAAAAAAAAAAAAAAATTCAGTATTGCAGGGACCTTACAGAATGTGTAACTTCTAATGTCCCCCCATTAGGTGTATGTGAGTAATACGGGAACAGTAGCAGACTACGGAATGCTGGCTAAGGAGGACATAGAGGAAGGGGAAGTTCTGTTTACTATTCCCAGGTCGATTCTGCTACATCAGGGGACATCCAAGGTCTCTGAACTACTCGAACAAGGTGACACAAACAAGGTGACACGGGCGACAGTAGCTCAGTGGGTAGAGCAGAGCGGTTGTCTGGCAACCGGAAGGTTGCTGGTTCGATCCCCGGCTCCGCCTAGCTAATTGTCGAGGTGTCCCTGAGCAAGACACCTAACCCTAACTGCTCCCGACGACCTGGTTGTTACCTTGCATGGTTGACATCGCCGTCGGTGTATGAATGGGTGAATGTGAGGCAAATGTAAAGTGCTTTGGATAAAAGCGCTATATAAATGCAGTCCATTTACACTCTATGATTGGGATGCGCTGTTACACACAAATGTGTCAAAAGACGAAAGCATGATGTTCTGTCTTATCTGGTGTTTTGGTCATTTTACAGGCTGAAAATTGATTGAATATTCAGATCTAATCAGGCCTCCACTTTACCAACTCCATACACA
>OMKP01069792.1:0-12682 GCA_900302375.1 Bathygadus melanobranchus | reverse complement strand
TTTTTTTTTTTCACCACATGACATGATCATTTTTCATACTCTCAAAATAATTCATTATACATATTAAAAACAACATAACTTAAAATGAATCCATTAATTCACATTGTATTGCGCGATCCCAGAGTGCCACGCCTCTGTGAAGTCCGTTTGTCCAACCAGATATTTTTTTAACAGTCTGGTCCTAAGCGCCAAGATGAGTGAGCAATCAGCTGTCGTGAAATTTGCGTTCTTAAATCACAAAACGTTTATTTGCAGCAAAAGTTCAAAAAAGAAACACAGCGCAGAATGCAAATGATGTAATATAGTGATTTCTGAGACGTCTGGCACCACATCAAATTTCGACCTCCAGGTATTTTGACTGAAGAGTCTATATGAATTTATTCATTTTAACTCCCTGTAAGGAAGCTGGAGATCTAGAATATTAAGGGGTGATGAAAAGAAAGATAAGTCAAATTAAATCCATGGTCTTGAAAATTGACTTGTTTTTGTAGGTCTCGGTCTCGACCCTTTAAGGTCTTGGTCTTGTCTCGGTCTCGATATAGGTGGTCTCGTCCCCATCACTGCCATGAACCACTCTACTGAATCACACAACCATACACTATTGCTTCTCTAAAACCCTCAAGATTTAAAATACAACAGTGAATATACGATTAAATGTAAAAGTGTTTTGTTATAGCTTGAAGTACCTTTCTTTTTAATAATTCGGGTATGCAGAGAAATCTGATATTTTACTCTCACATCTTATCTAACAAAATAGCAGAATAGGCTTATCTGATAACGTATTTTCAAGCACTGCTGCCCAGTTTGGAGGTATAATCACCCCAGGACATTTTACTGAGTGGGAACAACCCGCATACCTCTAAATCAGGATACACTAAGTATGAACTAAGTATGATAACTCGTCTCTTGTTGCTCCCATTTCTTTTTATGGTGCAGGTCCCTGGGAGTGGTGATCTGGGAGCTGTTTGAGTTTGGCTCTCAGCCCCATAGACATCTCAGTGATGAAGAGGTGCTCACCTTTGTCATCAGGGAGAGGCAGATCACCCTAGCCCAGCCCAGGCTCAAACTCTCCCATGCAGACTACTGGTTAGTAACACATCACACACATTGATTGACACGTTATCATATTGAATTATCGCCCCCAGCTTCATGAAATAAGAATCCCTGTCTTCCTCCTTGTATCGCTTGCTCCTCCACCAGGTATGAGATCATGCAGTCCTGCTGGCTGCCTCCATCTCAGCGTCCCAGTGTAGCAGAAGTCTTTCTCCTCCTCTCCTCCCTCCTGGCAGCTGAGCGAGGGATGGCCAGGGGCAGCGTTGGCGAGGAAGATGAAGAGGATGAGGAGTACAACGAGGGCAGCAGAGGGAGGCGAGGGGAGAGCGACGAGTCCTTTGAGAGACGCTGGGACTCCCTCTGTCCGCCGGCCTTTCAGACCGCCACAAGCGAGCGGCAAAGAGACAGAGAGTACAGCAGAGAGAGAGACCACTCCTACCCTCTACTGGACCCCGTGGGGAACTGCATCACCCCATCCTCCTCTGAGCTGGATGACATTCTTACAGTCACCGAAACCAGCAAGGGCTTGAACTTTGAGTACTTCTGGGAGAAAGCCCACGCAAGACGGGGCTACAAACCTCTCCCCCCTCCCCAGTCCATCCCGACATTGAATCATACCCACAGGCAGTCCCTGGACACTCCCACCGTGGTCCCAGTGATCAGTGCCCGCAGCCCCTCCCTGGCGAGTGAATACTACATCAGATTAGAGGAGCACACTCCTCAGGATAAGTCGCCGACTCTTAAGGGGAACCCGCAAGCGACCTTTGGGTCTGACTCCATGTGCCCCGGAGACATGGAGCTGGTGGAGATCCGCAGTGGAATGCTGGGAAAGGAGCGGGTGCCATATCCCTCTGACGGCAGAACCGGAGGCAGGAGCATCCAAACAGTCCGCTCCAGTGAGGTTCAGCTTCAGGTGCCCAACACGGGAGTGGCAGAATTCCGGGACACATCATGCCGGGTGACCGACTTCTCAGTGGTTGACCTCGGTGATGATGAGGAGGAGGATAAGAAGTGTGTGGGTGAAGGACACAAGTACTCCTCCAATAGTTCGCAAGCCCCGGTTCTTCCTCCAAAGCCACGTTCTATTTCCACATCTTCAACTGGCCACCTGCATTCACGCCCACTCCCTGCCCCTCCGCTCGGATACCGTAGAGGTCTGCCTCATTACACCCTCGGTGGAAGAGTAGAGACAGACCCACATCATATGGGCAGCTGCCCACCGTCCACCTTTGACCACCTGGGGCTCCATCGTTCACGCCAGGCTCTACCCCCATCACCATCCCTCTCCCCATCCCTGCCCCCGTCAAGCCATCCCATTTACCCCGCACCTCCAATGTGTCCTCCCCCTCTGCCTCCCCACAGCAAGCCCATGAGAGGGTACCCCAGTTACAACATGGCAGACACTTACTCGCGATACAGCCGCACACACATCCACACTCAAAGAGACCCACTATCCTGTGAAGATCCCGACCGGGAGGACAGTATGAGCCGTGCAGCGTCGTTGCACAACTCCAAGGAGCATTCTCATTCCCGTAAAAAAGACTTTGATTCCCCCGTACGGAGAGTGAACCCCTTGCGCCCGATCTACCGCAACTTACCTCGCACCCAAATCACAAACCCGCAGGACGGGGGGCATTCATCGTCCTCTAGTCCCACCTACTCAGACGAGGACGACTCCCCCTTCATGTCCCCTGTGAAATCAAGCGGGGGCACCACTATCGCTCACTCTAGCCTGTCTGAGGATTCAGACCCAGCCACAGCAGAGCTCTTCTCCCGGGGGATGAGGCGGACCCAGTCCCGCCTGGCTACTATCCTTCCTACCATTTGGAAGGAGGATGCCGAACTGCAGGCAGAGAGTGTGTCTGCTGCCCGGAAGTCACCCATGCATCTTTTTCTAACGGAGATATCAAGTTTGACGGAGTCCGGCGAGTCCAAGCCAGAGACAGGCAAGGCCTCTTGGGAAGAAGAGAAGCAGGAGAAAAAGGTGGAGGAGAGGTGGGGAAACTATATTTTTCCAAACCGAGGGATGCGCCGATCGCAGTCACTGGTCACGGAGCGCTCATGGGGGACCGATAGACACAGTGATAGGACGGGCTCAGAGGGGAAATGTACAGTCACAGAGGAGTTTTTTCAAAGGGAACTTTTTCTGACAGAAATTGACACCCAGAATATAGACCCAGATACGGAAGGAGAGTTAGAACAAGACTCGGTGAAATACCTCCATCCAGCAGGGTCCAGATTGCGGCCCTATGTCTGCGCCCCTGGTCTTCCCTCCTACCGCGAGGCTGAAGAGGCCTACTCCAAGGGTATACGGAGGTCCCGCTCCCTCCTTGCTGAGATGACGACTGGGGGGCAGCGGTCAGAGCTCCAGGACCATGAGAATGAGCCCCAGAGGATGGAAATGACCAGGGAGGAGTTCCTGAAGGAGATCCAATCGGCCGAAACATTCTTGACGGAAATCATTTCTCGACAAAAAGTTCCAACAGAAAAGAAAGATGAGGAGTCAGCCTATTCTCCCACCCCCATGTCCCCAGAATATGAGTCCATATGCATTGACCCCGACTCCTCCCAGACCATCCGGTTTCAATCGGAGAGCTCAGTACGAGCATCAAACAAAGGAAAGGATGAAACACAAACGGAGGCCATCTATGCTCAAGTGACCAAACGGGCTAAGAAGAGCGAGATTAAAGTTACAATTAGACCTGAGATCCCAATACTTCACATAGGACCAAATAAGCAGCCTGTTACTCAGACGGACCCAGAAACGCATGACTCACAGACAGGTGGGGCCACTGTTGATACTATGTCACACACAGAACATCTATGTGAACATGGTGGGCTCTTGTTTTCAGAGAAAATGCCAAAAAATGGCCTATTGTTCAGTCAACCATGTGATAAAGAGGAAAATGAGTGTTCAGACAGGCCGGCCTTACCTGCCCGAGGAGATCAGAGAGATGGAGAGATGTCAGCACCATCTCACAATGAGCCCACTGGACTGCAGTGTGAAAACAAAACACACTTTTTACATGAGAATGACCAAGGTGAAATTACATGTTTAATAAAGAATGGTGATATTCTGAATAATGATCCACCAACCAGCAGTTCTGTCATTAAAGGCAACAGTTTACGAAAGAATGATTCTGGCGTGACAATATGCCAAACAGATGAAGGACCTGCCACTCAGTCTAATCTAGCGGGGTCTAAGAGTCTTGCTCCTGGGAACAATCTCGAAAGCTATCTGAAGACCCAACAGCATGAGGAGAGTAGTCTAGCTGAACACTGTCATGCTGTCCTGGCAGCCGTCACTTCTGCTGCCGCTCCAACCACGCCAGACTGGGATCAATACTCGGATATCTCTCTTATGACCCCTACTGACTCGGTCATGTCCCCTATGACCTCCAGCTCGGCAGACTGCCTCACGCCCAGCGACTCTTGGCTTGGGGGAGGAGGAGGAGGTGGAAGCGGAGGGTGGAGAGCTCTGGGAAGCGAAACACCTCATCGAGATTCGGCCTATTTCTCCGACAGCGATTGGGAGGGCGAGGGCCTGAGCAGGAGGGTCACTGAAGGACTCGGTAGCGGCCGAGGGGGAGATCGGGGGACGCTGACAGGAATAGAGGAGAAGACTGAGGTCGATGAAGAGGGAGAGACAGGAGAAAAGAGTCCCTTCAAACAGAGTGTGGTGGTTTCAGATAGAAAATCTCAAGTTGAGCACACGATTGTGACACACATGTCAGAGAGTGAGAGGGTTCCTTACCAAAATGCTCCTGAAAATGATGTGTCCTATATTGATCATGAGAAGGATATTCCGAATAGCAGGCTAGAGTTTACCCAGAGAGATGATTCTGGCATATTCCAAAATGAGTGCAGAGAGACAAATATGAAGGGCTTCAGCAACTTAACAATGCAGTCAAACGATTCCCAGTCCAAAGGTAGCGTTGAATTCATTGCTAAGATGTTCTCCAACTTGGAGGATGAGCCTGGGCTCTCATATGGGGACACAGCTCAGGTAGATAAGCATTACATGGAAGGCATTATCTCTCACATGCAGTTAACAGATTGCAAACATCAGGATTCCACAAAGGAGGACTTACACCCCAAAAACATCGAAGAGACAAATAGTTTCAACGACAGTGGTTCTGGCAGTAAGTCAAAGGATAGTATCTCGGCATCTGACAACAAAGAGTGTGCAATAAGTACTCATGCAGGTATAGAATCTTCTGGAAACAGCAGTGTGGAATCCATGATGGCATGTCATTTTGACCAGCATGAATCACGACTATCTAGGTTCTATGGCATCCAAACCAGTAATACCCCACTCGGAGATGACACCTCCACACCATTAGATGCCAACAGTAGGAAGTGTGGAGATGATACAATAAGCCCTCGAGCAGGCACTTTTTGGCCCGAGGGGGGTGAAGAAGATGCTGAGGACCATGAAAAAAGCCCTGGCCTCGAGCTCCAGAACACAGACGCCAATGAGCTAGGCCTGAGGAACCTGTGCTATTCAGCGAATGGTGAGAGCTCTATGGATGGAGCAAAGACAGAGACAGAGAATCAGCTGGCTGCCGGGGAGCTGAGTAATGCCAAGAGGGAGAAGTCCCCCCAGAGAGTCGAAGTAAGGCAAGATCAGAAAGCAGTAGTTCCTGTTAAAGATATGACTAAAGAGTCGCCTGAGGGCCTGGAGCAGAAAAGGAAAGAGCTGTGGAACACCCTGGACGAGGAGGAGGGCAGAACGCGTAGAGCGGTTGTCACAGGAGAGCTCGACTGTCACCGCTTCACACAGAGTGACCTACACCTGTGGCCTGCAGAAAACGACCAATGGGCCTCTCCAGAAAACAGGAGACAGGATGTGGAGCTGAGGTCAGAATTCTTCTCTGGGTTTGGTGGGAAGGCCTGGGAGGTGGGAGAGAGGCTTGTGGTTGGCAGAGAGTTCTGGGAGACTGAGGAGAATGATGAACTTGCTGGAAGTGAACCTCACCCGGCTGCCCTGGAGGGCATTGAGGAAACCTGTAATGATGAGAGACAGGGACTGACCAGCAACCTTGAACTTCATGATTCAATAGTCAGCGACTGTCATCAGGCTGATCAGGTTTTGGACATACAGCAAGATGAAAACATTGAAAGTCTAGAGGAAATTGATGATTCCAGCACAGATATGATCACAGTGGTCGAAGTGGAGAATCTGGAAATCCCAGAGCAAGAGATATTGGAAGATGCTCAAAACAAAACCACACCAGCATTAGATACGGTCAAGAACAGTGAAGAGCAGCTAGAGTTTGCAGATGAAGAGAATCAGAATTTTAACAGGTGGCCATCAAATCAATTTTATGAGCCAGATAAAGAACAGACAAATGATGTTGAATATGATGAAATAGACACATGCTCTAATTCAGAGAACCATTCCACTAATTCATTTGAGAATGTTAGTTCAAATATATCTATTTGTGTTGCTGAGGCACCACCTGTTGTCATTTCAAGTCTGGAGGATGTTGAACCAGCAATCGACACTAAAAGTGACATAAGTCCACAACTTGCAGACTATGGCATTGAAAAGAACATAATTATTACTTTAGATGGTGTGGAAGATTCAAATGGTGTATCCTTTGAACCGGACCCTATACGCACTAGCAATGATATTGATTTGCCTGTGCAGGGGGTCATAGAGCCTCCCTATTCCCAGGTGGACAATTTCAGTTCTTTGGATTTTCCCAGTCCTCCACCCAGCATAGATCTGGATGTGCAAGATGACAAATTGGAGAGTTTAGATGACTCATTTCCTAGTCCTCCACCATCTGTCAACGAGGGAGATGAGCTTATTAGTCACATGAATCTGGAGGACTTTATTGCCAGCACAGAGACAAAGACGTACAATGTCCTTCCCTGCATTGCGGATGACTGTCCGATAGAGTCTCTACCTGATACGACTGCGTCAACTCAGAGCAAAGGCATCTCAGCTAACCTAAATCTCTCACCTGTACTTATTACAATACAAAGGGAAAGTGGGGTCACAACTGATTTAGGGAGCCATGATGAACACCACAATCTGTTGGAGAAAACCTCAACCTCCTCCATGTGTCCACAACAACCACATCAACAACAACATTCCCTCAACTCCCTCCCAGAACTGCTCATCTCTGAATGGAAGGATTTGGACGAAGAGGCTCTGGAGGACTTTGAGAAGCTGGAGCAGCTGTGCCGCATATCTGGGGATGAGGAAGACTTGCTGGGGAACCTGGAGCTCCTGGAGTCTTTGAAGAAAACCCCTGAGCAGAAAGATGACTGCTGCATCGAGGACGACCACAATGAGGAGACCAAGTCCGACGTTCCAACACAAGAGCATGGCTCGGCGAACGTGGCAGAGTCTGCAGCGTGTGTGGACCAGGAGGTTCGAGCCAAGCTGACATCTCAAGAGGGTTCTGACACACAGAGCCCCGCAGGCCTTTCCTCAGGTCATCCACCTGACGTCAAGGACCAGGGTTCTCTGTCCAAGATGCCCACCAAGAACGGTCTCATGATGCAGGTGAGGAGAGCACACCGCAGATGTGTAACATGGTTGTATTTTATGTTCATGACTTGGTTAAGCTTGCAATGTTTATTTTTGTTTTTTGTATCGTCCTCTATTATTCTGACAGTGATATGCCGCAAACCAGCTGGGTTTATTGAAACATTCTCCCTTCCTACAGGTTTGTGAGGAACGGTTACAGTTCTCGCTGAGTGAAAATGTCCAAACCAATGTGCTATGGGGGTCCACTATGGAAGAGACTGTCACTCTGCGACCATGGGGAGCACAAAACAAACATGGCAGTGCGGAGTCAGTCGATGGGGAAGACAAAAATGCAGACAGCAGGTAAAATATATCAAGTGTTTAGAAGTAAACGTAAAAGTAGACCATGCATATTCGAACTTATTTTGATTCCTAACTGTATTTTCCTTTCCTGTGCTGAAGCCAAGAGGAGCAGGAGGTTGCCCCAGGCCTGGGTCCCGGCAGTGACTCTGAGCAGACAAGTGAATCACTGCATGTGATGGAACAGCAAGAGGCTACATCCCTGCCGCCTGTAGGAAACCAGGCAATGAAAGGTACCATCGTGTTGATTCACGTTTGGGTTTTCAATTGTATTATTATTATTGTATATAAAGGAGAAGGTAACTGTTTATTAACCGTTACCTTCTAGCTAGCAGATTTACTGATTTTCAGCTAAAGATGCCAACTGGCGCTGGGTTGGTCAGACACAATCTAGCATTATCTGTCCTTAGATGTCAACCCTCATGCCTCATTAACCAATACCAGGTTGGTTGTCATAACCTAAAAACATTTTTTTCTGTTACAGCCAAGCTTGCTCGTCTGTCTCTTGCTCTCCCGCCCCTGACTCTCACCCTTCCCGTCTCCACGGGCGGGAAAGGCGGATTTGGGGAGGGGGGCCTCAGTAGTCGTCTGGGGCGAAGGAGGGGTCTCTCACCAGGGAGTGACCCAGAGGAGGAGGAGGAGGAGCAGGAGGACGAAAGCTCCAGAAGAGTGATCGTCATCACGGAAACAGACGTGGACAAGCGTGTGGGCCTAAGGAGTCTGCTGAAGTCCCCCAAGGAAGCGATGGACAAAGAGAAATACAGAGGGAGAAACGTGTCCTTTTTTGATGATGTCACAGTCTATCTATTCGATCAGGTCATTTGAATTTCATTCAATGCTCATTTAATTGACTGCTCAGGCACGTGATAAACAGATGAGCTGACTCTTTGTTGTTATTGCGCAACAGGAAACTCCAACTAATGAGTTGAGCAGTTCCACACCCAGTCCAACTCCAGCTTCTGGTAAAAGCACCAAGTTTGATCTACATGGTATGTATTACCAAAAAAACCACAAAATGAACCACATAAGGGAGGAGATGATGGTTTTAGATGATAAAAGTAATGCGAATAATAGAAATTGGTAAGCCTTTTATGTATTGAGTCATTATTCAAAGCCTGAATGGCTGCTAAAAACCTGACAGTTCCAAAATAACCACGCACTGAAGTCAACCTGCACTCTCTCAAAATATAAAGTCAGCTTAATCATCCGTTATCATTCTGTCCTGCTCGCTTAGCACGAGAGAGAGGGAGAGTGGTGTGTGTGTGTGTGTGTGTGTGTAATGTGTGGGTGAGTGTAGAAGAGTCTATACTCACCCACACATTACACGCACCGCTCCAAGACTTAAACCTCAACGCGGAGCAATGAATCCTATGAGCAACAACACGAGTGTTTTGTATTGGCTGCGTCCTACAGACAGCGCGAAGGTGGCTAACCCCCTGTGTGTCTCTCCATCAGGGTCCAGCACCAAGAGCAAAGAGTCCAATAGAAAAGAAGATCTGCCGGTCAAAGCGAGGTCGCCGGTAGGGGCCAACCCAGTGATGGCGTCGCGCTTTACCGTCAGCCCCGCCAACGATCCCCACATGGTGGGATAAACCTCCAGAGCTGAACCTCTGCCCCCCGCCCACCCGTCCCCACCGAGACTGGCCAGCCAAACTACCCCGACCCACAGCCATTTTCTCAGAGGCTATTTTTTTATTGAATAGGCAATGGAAAAAAATAATAATAAAGACTCCCGTTCTAGACGTTCTGACCACATTCTAGATTTTACCAGCTGCAGGATTTTGTATGACTAGGGTCGGTGAGCTCCTCCCTGCCACTGTTTTCTGGAGTTTAGTCCTAGTCTTTGGCTGATGAAAGTCTGATACGAGGCGAAGGTGGTATGTGCTAGAAGAAGAAGGGGAGCCTGGAGCTTTGTAAAATCTCAAAACAGATTTGACGGCTATGCAATGGGAGTCTTACTGTGTACCAGCTTACCTTCTCCTCTTCTGCTTCATTTTGCTGTATTTTACCCCCCAGATGTGCAGGTAAAGCACTTTCTTGAGTCATCCTATCTGTCTATTTAAATGCTTGGACTCAATTTTTGTCTTTATAAAAAAAATGATTTTTAATTGCAGTCAGTCAGTTATTTCTTAGCCAGCAGTTGGGTAAATCATGTTTGACTCCTTTATTGAAAGGATACTCATTCAAACATTTGTACAAATATCATAACAAGTGTATGAAATATCCGTTTAGAGCTCTTTTAAGTTTAGATGTATTCTTAAACTGCACGGAGTTTTTTTCTTTTTATTACTTACAATTTGAAAGGTATGTATATTACTTACTTATTGTTTTATATTTACTTGGTAATTCACATAAGCCAATTGTTTAATAAACAAATGCGTTATTGTTTATTTATTTATTTATTTATTTATTTTTGCGCTTGGTCCCAATCATTGTAATTCATATTTCTGTTTTAGGACAGAGTCAATGTTTTACCTTTGGTTTGTTTTTTTACTTTTTTGTTCTTAACAAATGAATTAATATTTTCCCTATTTGCTAAAAAGTATTTTGCATAATTCCATCTGTTAAAATATGCCATTCTGTATGAAAATATGTCCTGTAATGTCTTTTTTATTTTATGTAAATGGATTTCTAGATGTCTTGTCATTATTTTACTTTGTTCAATGAAAATTAATGTAGCTGAGCATGAAAAATGATGCCATTCATTAGTAAATAACTCCCATTCGTTGGTGTATCTGTTCATTTTTCTCATTTTGTACTAATAACAATCCATCTTGCCGTCAACAACCATATAGTCCCTTTGTTTAGTCTGTTATAATGTTGGTTTAAACCTGTATTGTTTAAGAATGGTTTTCAAGGGATACTGTATAAACAAGGGTAAATTAAAACTTAAAACTGTGAAACAGTGCGGTTCATCTGGTGTAATTATTGATGTATATTGAATTTACAACTAAATAATTATATAACTGAACCTAAGAGTCCTATAGGCGGCGGTAGAACTTCAAAATGAGAGTCCTACGCGGTGAACTACCAAAGAAGAAGACGAAACTCACACGTAATCAGCCCGCGACAAACGTCTGAACGCCGCTAAAGGAAAGTGCTGCAGTTTAAATTACAATTGGTATATTTTTGCCTGGACGCTTACCAAACCCTACGTACCCTAAACGGGGGTTGGGCTGCTTTTTTTTTATCATAAACTCCCACGGTAAGATATAAACGCGGTTAACAACGCAGTGACACTATGGTTAATATGGGAAATGCAACTAACGCTGTAGACTGTTAAACAAAAGTTGTTCTGTGTTCTATTCTGTTGTTTTCTTTTCTACATCTACGATATTATTATTATATCAACTTTTGGACTATGCTTGATTGGTATTGTGTCGGGCTCTTACAGCCCAATACAGTATTACTCTGTAAGTGTGCGAATAAACAACGTAAGATTAGCCTCATTGCTGCTCTGTCGTTCACTCGTATCCTCCACCGGCCTCAGATGTCTCTAGCAGACGAGCTACTAGCGGATCTTGAGGAGGCTGGGGAGGAAGGCGAAGACGACCTCTATGGGGGAACAGAAGAGGGAGATAGTGATGGCGAGGGCCCAGATGGCAAAGCAGAAGGCATGTTGGAAGACATCCCGGAGGAGATGGAGATGGACTACAGTGGAACCGAAAGTGTAACATCTATCGCAAAGCTCCGAAATAGTAAACAGGTGATTTGTTGGAATCGCTTAATGCAAACGCAAGATTGCAGTAATGTTTGGTTATGCAGTAACGCTTAAATATGTGTGCAGTTTTCAGAAATCATGGACAAAATCAAAATCTATGTTGGGAAGCAGCGTAAAAACTCAGAAGGTGCGTGCATTTCCTCAGCTCTTGATGATTGTATTGGTGGTACACCCATTGACTAATTGATCTTTTTTTTATGTGGTGTCTGGTGTTTTTTAGTCTCTGGCCCAGTGGAGTCTGACCCAGAGTACAGACTGATCGTCGCAGCCAATAACCTCACAGTAGAGATTGACAATGAACTGAGTGAGTTTGTTGAAACAGCTTGGTTTGTGGTGTCTAAATACATTGACTTGTAGATTAGATTCAAATAGATAAGTTAGATAAGTAGATACGTTCCTAGATATGAGCTTATTTTGAATCTCTTGTTTCTTTTTAGATATCATTCACAAGTTTACCCGTGACAAATACTCAAAGAGGTTTCCAGAGTTGGAATCACTGGTGCCAAGCTCTCTGGATTACATCCGGACGGTCAAAGTAAGTGTGATGGTTGCCTGCCAAATCTTCAGTGGTTATTAAAGATAATGTGATTTTGAAGTTGAGTAGTGAAGTAATAAGTAAGTAATCAGAGGACAAGCGTCCTTTATTTGCCACACGGTCGACACTTCAACTACACACTGTGAGCGGCGACACACACACACACATGCAATTATTGGTGTCGCCGGTGGAATGCCTTCTCTGCGTTTTTCCCATCCTGGCCGTCCTCCCCCAGGGAAAGCCAGGAGCAGTGGGCAGCCATCAGTAAGGCGCCCGGGGACCAAGTCCAAGCGCTCAGTCCTGTCCTGGTCAGGGACAGGACCGAAGAGCAATCTGTTCTTCTGCATGTTTTTGTTGTGGGGTTCTATGGGGGGAACCCGAGTGAACACGGGGAGAACATGCAACCTCCACACAGAAAGGCCCGGGAACCAGCCCCGACATGTTGCACCATGCGGGACTTGAACCCACAACCTTCTTGCTGTGAGGCAACAGTGCTACGCACTGAGCCACCGTACCACCACAAACATTA
>OMKP01069775.1:0-10264 GCA_900302375.1 Bathygadus melanobranchus | reverse complement strand
GGCCCTGCAGCAAACTGGGAGGACAGCAAGAAGAGACGCAAGAAGTCAAGGTTGACAGCAAGAGGGAAGAGAAGGAAGAATGAATAATAAGAAGAATAACTTGCACACAGAGACTGAAACAAAAGCATTACAGCAAAATGCAACCCGGTCAGAAATCCATGTGGCAGTCCAGAAATGGGATTAAGTGATGGGGGACACCATGCCAGAGGCAAGCGCTGATAAAGGTAATACAATTGACTATACCTGTCTTGGTTGCGGAGCAGAGCTCATTTGTGGAGGAGGCGGGGTGGCAAAAACGAGAGAAGGGGGCTGTCCAGGGGCATAGGCAGCCTGGTTGAGTTCGGACAGATTGGTGAGGAACTGACGTTAGTAGACCGCATGTTACCACTCATATGGCAACACAAATTGGATTTTATTGACATCCCTGGTGCTTACCTGTGTGAGTCCAGGGGAAGGGGCGGGGAGTGGGACAGACGTGGGTCCTGTTATAGGCTGCGGTGGTTTGTTCATTTCATGTGCTTTTGTGAGTCTGCATCAGGCTGGCGCTGTCTTGCCAGAGTACCTAGAAAACCGGCAACGAAAAAATAAGCAACAAAAGTAAAAGCATAAGTCCACTTTGCCAAAAGAACATTGGATGAGTTCGCTTTTACAATGAATTGTGTTAAAAAAACATTTTATGTCACTGAGGTGCAGTAGGAATCTACTCAAAGTGACTTTGACATTTCCAGAGACAACACAAATGACTAAGCAATGAGGGTGTGGTTGATGGGTCCTCCTTTGATAAGAGGGATGCCCACACCACGCACACCTAATCTAGCATTTCAAAATAACCAAACTACTTCCACTCGATTACTTAAAATGCAAGAGACCCAGTAAAGCTAATAAAACATGGCAGCAATGCAAAAAGGTACTTTTCACCATAACATCCCCTTATATAACATTTGGCTTATGTTAGAATTATTTCTCATCACTTACCATTTAAATGTACAGTTTATTTAAATCAGTCAAACTGTTTAACAGAATAGTTCGTAGTAAACATTACATTTCATAAATGATGACCGGCAACTTCGAATTAACATGTTTAAGTTGCATTTTTTAGGAAAATGGATACCCTGGGTCAAAGTTCATGTACTGTTACCAAAGGCCCATGCTAACGCTAGCTACATATGAAGATAATCCCATACATTTCCGCTCAAATACGAATAATACATGCGTTATACACAAATTGATACAACAGGCTTAGGGCTTCGAGAAAACGTCAACACGAATGACAATCAAATGACTGTATTTAAAAGGCGTCTGCGACAACTATATGCATAGAGTACGTGTCACATATGAACAGCGTACTAGCACTAGCCTGCTAGCAAGTCACTGGTACCATGCTTTTCTTGACAGCGCATCCGCGTAAAAGCTGCCATATGGTCTCAACAGCGGTAGTAGATACATGTCGGTGTGACAGCACGTCAACGTCAAAAATCACATTAGTTGGTGTTACGTGAGCTTTGGGTCACTTTTCCATGTTAGCTTGGTTAGTTTAACTTGGTGACATTTTAGGCAAAGTCTAACACATTAAGACACCCATGGCTAGCTCTCTTTTCTTTTCTTACTACGTGTCCCGTATCTTTACGTTATAAATAATGCACACTTAACGTGGCCGCTTCAGATGGTGTCTTGTTTAACGCTGACCAACACTACTAGCCTTCTGACTTGTGACTGGGGCGATTGCATAATTGTTAAGAGCAGGACACAAGATGCAATACCTCGGGCCTATGAAACCGGCCACGACCACTTGACATTGGTTACGACTAGTAGGGCAGCTAGTGAGTTCAGCTAGTTAGCAGCTGGTTCTGGAAGCTTCACAACCCGCCCAGCCGAACTACATCCACATGGACGCAGTAACACGTCCTACAAGGCTAAACAGTCCCCTTTTTTAAATCTTAAAGCTTACCATTAGCCCCTTGTACACGTCAAGCAGGGGCATGCTTCAAACAATTCCCCCGACATGCTGTTTGAAAGCTGACGAGGCATCAGACGAGACAAGAGTCAATGTAACAACACGACAATATTGGAGTGGAAACATGCAGTTTAGACATGACAACGACCAATGTCGGCTGTCATGTCATGTCTCGCATCGATACGTGGCTAGCCTAGCAACTTTACCACCTTGAATGAATTAACAGGTGCAGATAACCGGTCCATTGTTCATCAACACTGCTATGTTTGTTGATTGTATTTAAGTGATGGGCACATACCTCGCAAGAAACGCAGCAAGTTGGATAGGCTCTGATAAGCCGGTGGGGCCTCTTCAACTAGCTAGCTAGCGTTTGCCTTTGACAAAAAATGAAGCCAAGCCTGAGTGTGCCGGACAGCTAGCAATACATGTACACATTTAAGTAGTCTTACCGGGAATTTATGCTTTAGTGGTTCGACGGGGAATCGGTCAACGGTGCACTATCTTCCCGTTAAAAGTCAGTGGTGCAATTTCCTTTCCCTTTCCTTGAAGAAGATGATGCCCTTCTTAACTAATGATTTAGCAAGCTAGGTAGCTAGCTGGCAGATGGGGATAGTGCTACTGCTGTCACTTGCTATTTAAATCCCCGGAACGTGCAAAAGTGACAGTACACAAAATCAAATAATATAGCACTTCAGGAGTACTATTGGCAACTTCGATACCCCCGAACAAAGCCTCTGGACCGGAGGTCCATGATCAAGGCGCCGATGGTGACGGATTGCCGGTAGGGTATATACAAAACGGACGTTTCCACAGGCTTACAGCGAGGCCATAATGCGATGATTCTTGTCCAGGGAGCCGGTGCGCCAAGCAAGTCGCATGGGCACTTCCGGGAAAAAACGATGTCGTTTCCCTTATCATGTGACATGGGAGATATTATTTGTATTTATTATTATTATTATTATTATTATTATTATTATCGTCCAGATTAATTCTGAATTAGGCTTACCCTTCATGCCAAAACGGATTGACGTTAAACATTTTTGGGTTTGGTATATTATGGGTATATTATGTTAATATGTCTGATATATAGAGGGTTCAGATTTCACTTAGAATGTAATATCATATACTATTATATTATTATCATTTTAAATCATACTGTATGCTATCATCACTGGGATGCATGAATCCCCAGGTTATACAACCATATACAAAATAGAAAGCAGTTTATTGCAGAGTTTTGAAGTCTTGCAGGCAGAGCTGGTGCTATCTGCTGACATGTCAGTGCTCTCTTCTGACTGTGTGTGGTGATGGCTTGTTTATCCTGTGTGCCTTGATTGCCCAATGCACCACAGGTGTGCATCCACTGACATCAGCCACCTACCACACACACACTCCATAGCAACATTCTGGACATTTACCATATCATCTAATCTAACTAATAATTCCAGGAATCTGTGTGTGTGTGTGTGTGTGTATGGTGTGTGTGTGTGTGTGTGTGTGTGTGTCATGTTGCCTGCACTGACAGCTCTGTCTCGCTATGTTCCAGGAATCGTTCAGGTTTCGTTCATTTGTGGATAGTGTTCAATGGGTGTGTGTGTGTGTGTGTTTTTATCCTAACGTGAAAGCCATTCATCCACATTTATCCACAAACTCTGCGGTTGTATTTCTGAGGTCTCAAGGCAGTGCAGGGTCGAGTGTGAAGTTGTTAGGTTGAGTGGTTCTCGAGAAAGCTGCAAGCAGCAATACTACGAGGCTACACAGTCGGTCCGTTACAAACGGGCACATGACTAGTACATTCAGTTATGGGTTATATTGATGTACTTTTGTTGACAGTCTAGATAAAATGACCGAACCAACTGTGTAAATACTTTAGTTCACCATATAAATGGTTGTGTAGCAGGTGGCGGTATCCTGAATGTTCAGGCGATACAATCTAAAAGATATGTACGTACTTATGATTCATTCAGTAATTTAAGATGGGCTTCTTTTCTCTATAACAGGCTTTTTATTGTGTGATTAACAGATTGAGTGGGAAGAGGGGGTAAAGGCCTTTAACTATGCAGAGGTAAAGTGTGGGTAATGTGTGTGTCAATTTATTCCAGGCTCTTTGGATGTTTTTATTACACAGTCATGCAGCGCCACTCATAACAAATGATGACCCTATGGCTGGAGCAATCTAAGGTGTCTGGTGTTAACATCAAAAATCAGACACAGGAAAAAAACATATGCCTCTTCACACACAAGTGAGCAAGTGCTTTTTCACAGGAATGTTGCCACCGACAACCAGTTAGTAACATTCATAATACTGCAAATGCAAGGGCTTTCATCAGTGGGCCATTGGCTTAATACTGATTGTGTTACCTCATTCGGCAATAGTGACCTAACAGACATTTATTTACATGACAATCTTCAAGATTATTAAGGTAATGGTTTGAATTATTTTGAGTAATTTAATTGTAATAGAATTTAAATTTGAATTGAATGATTTCTCTAATTAAACAATGAATGTCATTAACCAGGCTATAATTACATTAATTACATAACACACATTTAAGATTGATTTTAAAAAAATAGCAAAACAAATCAGTTTAAAAAATGCTTTATTTGATAAAGTGAGGAAAACATTTGGCAGTGCAAATGTATGCATTAGCAGTTAAAGAGCAATTAAAAAAGATCCTAAGTCTTGCTAAGTTTTAACAGTGTATTTCTGGCAATGATGGTGCCAGAAGTCAAGACACTTTCATTTTGTGTCTTTCTAGAATAGCATTCAGTTCAGCTTGGTGGCCAGAATGTCTAATGTAAAGGGGGGAAATTACACCTGTCCTCCATCTGCAGACGGCATCAGCGGCATCAGAGATTGGATTGTAGACACGTATTCGGGGCCCAGATAGAGGGTGGAGTTGGAGGAGTCAGACAGTTTGATGAGACTCTGTGTTGAGTCTTTGAACATCAAGTCAGCGGCACCATACCCACTAGAGTTGAAAAGGTTAAAGTCCTGTAGAGTAAACAAGCAAATGTTAACATTTTGTACCCTAAAGATTGTGGTGTTAAATGGAAATGTTTAATTCATTTGAAATGAAATATAACATATATATGTCTATATATATATATGTCTATATATATATATAAAAATAAATATAACACGTATCATCTTGCTATGTTGTCTGTGTGTGTGTGTGTGTGTGCGGTGTGTGTGTTTTACACTGATAGTGATGAGGCTGGTGTAGATTAACTGGGCTAGATCTGCGTCCCTGCGGCTGACCACTGCATGGGCGGGGACCCTGGCCAGGTGGCATGTCTCAAAGTTGTCGATGGGTGCTCTACTACCATTTTTGCACAGCAGCTCGTAATTGGGTTTCTCTGACTCTGTGAAAGTGAGAAAGTGAAAGAAAGTGACAGTTAGATACAGTCAGAGTTAGTGACAATGAAATGACATCAAAAATGCTTTTGAATTTGAGAATTAAACCCGCAGCCGGTTTTAAAAGCACAGCCTGGCCCTAAAGTCTCGCTTCTGGGTTGGGTTGGCCTCTGACCCAACTCTCCTTTGAGGGACAGTGGAGGGTGTGCACTATATAACGTTGACATTGTGGTTATTTGAACAACCATAGTGAGAGAGTGGATGAATTAATTAATTGATGAATTAATGAATTAAACTTGGGCCCCAATAATACTGAGTGCTGATTTTGAGCGGGACACTGACCTGGAACTGTTAGGTGCTTCACAAAGGCTACCTCTCCGACATCGTCTTTGAGACACCTTCGGAAAAGTCACAATACAACATGATGTATCTGCATTATACTAACAAAAAGGTTACAGTGACATTTTTGAAGAAGAAAAAATTGTGTCATTGTAAAACAAATACACAAAAAAAACTATAAACTAAAATGGCAGCAGTATAATATATCTTATCGGAGGGATATTGAAAATGAATAAGGAATGAAGACTCACTGGAATGCTCCTGTGTATCCATAGTAAGGTTCCGCTGCCGACTTGCTGCAGGTAGGACTTATACACAGCCGACACAGATTAGAGCCAACAGTTGCTCCTGGGACACAGCTTTCTGAGAAGAATTTGCTCACCGCTACGAACCACAAGACAAACCACGGACGTCCGACAAGTCATTAACACAGGCCAAAACAGGCCAAATATATAAGACATGCTTGGGTCAATGTCCTAGACTCACCGTCCTCCACAGGGTTAACCCTGTCCCACGGGATCTGCTTCATAGCCACCAGAGTTCCGATGGGAATGTTCCAGCCCGCGGTCTTCCCCAGACCTGTGTGGCACGATTTCTTCCCCCGCAACCCAGTGATGTTGAATCCACTGTTTTTCTCCACAACAGCAACGGCGTAATAATAGGATGAATCTGTGTTGAGGGTGACATAGTAAATATCAACTTGTTTTGTTTTGTTTAATTATATTTTATATAATTTGTAGACTATAATTGTATTATTAGGCCTATAGTTTTTATTTTATTATAGGCTCCTAGCATAAGGCTAGTTTGAGGTCTTAATAACTTAGTAACCTGCCTGGGCCATAGCTCTCAGAGATAATGGGCTGCAGGTTATAGGGATGCAGTCCTGCTCTGTAGATCTCCCCTCCATCCAATGTGATGGCATCTGCTTCACGGTCCTAAGAGACAGACCGAAACCACTAATGTCTTACAGCCTACTGATATGCTGTATGTCATGCTGGTTTTCAGTTAGTAGGCCTACTCTACTCTGCAGTTCCTCACCTTAATTGCCTGCATGCATTCCTCAACGTTTTGTTTCGTTTCGCATGTGAACACCGGAGCTTTATTCATGAGGGCATTGCATTTTTCTGTCTCTGCGACCGACGTCACGCACCACCTCACTTTTTGCGAGGGAGCGCAAAAGCCAGTTGCTGTAAATAAAGTATTAGAAAAACACAATTATTCCATTACATATTTATATTGATATATTTAATAATCGCCGTTTGTTTTCATCATCCTCCTTACCCAGACAGCCAAACAGCATAGACAAGAGCAAATGGTTCATGGTGAATGGTGGGTCTCCAAATCACTTGCAGACTGCCACAAAGAAATTGTTTTTATAGCAGTCGTGACTCAAGCCCATTTATCTGCGAGGGAAGGGGGCGTTCGTATGTTGAGAAAGATTGGCCATTTCCAATATTTCTACACAATGTAACATTTGAAATTCTATCCAGGTAAAATGACCCAAGCCTAACGCCCTACATTATTTGGTATTTTTTGTTCTTGTGTTTAACAAGACATCAAGAGCAAAATAACTAGGTCAATAACCTGATTTTCCAGAAATCATGTCACAATGTTAATCTAAGCTACAATGGTCTTTTTTTCATGGTCTTTATTTGCAGAATCATGTAGCCTATCAAATCACATTTTCTGGGAATCCTGAAATTGAAACAATCCTGAAATATTAAATAACACCCAGTTACAATAATGTTATTTAGGCCTATAAGGCTTACAATTAAGCCTCTCCTAACTCATCTATGCTCTAAAAAAAAGTATTAGACCTCAGTTATGAAAGAGCGGGCAGGTAAAAGTAATAGTTAATCCTCCTGGTAAATTGTTTTAAAACTAACAATATTTGAGTGTTAAAGGGAAAATTCGCCACATTTGATGGGGATGTCCAGTCAGTCCCCTGGCTACTCAAAGGTATCCAGGGGATGTGGTCTACATGCTACTCCAAAATAAAACTTCCTTATTGCCTTTGCATTGCAAACTAGCTACGCTTCCTGACTTGGACAGAGATGTGCTGGAGACTTTCTTCAGGATCCCGAAGATAAATTGGAAAAGACAACGAAGACCTTGTACTAATCTAACCTTTGTACTAATTACATAGTAATTATACTAGTTACAAGTATTCGTTGGAATACTAGTTACCCAGATAAATGATATCGTATATCTTTCCCATTCTCACTTAATTTCCTGTTGGCAAGCACATCTCCCTATCATGTTGGCCAAAAAGTCCAGTGTATCGTCACCCTGACGTTATTTGTTGTCTTCACTAAGGTAACTTGCAATTACAATGGCCACTGTGTTTAGTTTACAATAGCTGCTAACCTTCAGCATATGATCAGCACTAGTAGCTTGCTGATGAATAACCACCTTCTTTCCTGTCTTTTGTTCTCTGCAGACAATATCGTCTGGCTGCTTATCGTTTTTCTCTTGAGTGGGTGCTCCATGGGGAGAGACTTGGCAAAGGGAACCACATCGTCTTGCTTGCTTGTGTCGTACATCGCATCAGAGCCAAATATCCTTCCCCCTATGGTCAGTACAGAGGGCATGCCAAAGTGGACGACAATAGACAAGCTTTTTTAGAATAATGCTGCTAAACGTCTATGCTGCTAACAATGGACAATTTTACCTTGAAGCTTGTTGGGACTGCTAAACATTTATTTGAAAATCGAATAAAATGTTTGAAAGTTGTTTTCTATATACTGTATATACAAAGATTTGTGAAGTGAAATGTAAATGTGAATGTAAGTGAAAACATATACAACAATACACTATAAGTTCGGATTTGGGAATCATATCTGTGAATATATGTCCACAAATGCACCTTGTCATGTAAATGGTAAAGGGATTATTTATATAGCTTTTTTTTGCCTCACATTCACTCATTCATACACCGATGGCAGTGTCAACCATGTAAGGCAACAGCCAGCTCGATGGGAGCAGTTGGGGCTAGGTGTTTTGCTCAGGGACACCTCGACAATTAGCTAGCTCGACAAATTAGCTTTGTCCATCTCATCTTGTGGATAAAAATATAAATCCACAAACGTATCCACCAATCAGGTTTCTTGTCTGCGATATCAAATCAGCGAGAAACAATTAACCTTTGACCCCAATATTGCCAAGCAGACGGAAGGAAGCCCCCAGGAAGTGCTCTGGATTTTGAAGCTAATTTTCGTTGTGGCCAAACCGTGTAATTACAACAATGGCTTCCGTCACATGATGGCATGTGGCCCAAAAATATACATTTCCATAGACTTACATTGGGAAAGAGACGTCTATAAATCAGCAGATAATGTTTTTTAGGTACATGAACTCCCTTGTACGAAGACTTAAATAGCCCTTATTTAAATCAGTTTTAAAAGTTGTAGCCGAATCCAGAGTTATATAATGAAAGCGATCAGGTGAATGAGCCCGAGACTGAGCGGTTGGGGGGCGAGGTTAAAGGAAAAGCTAGTACGCACGCAGAAGATCCGGGTAACTTTATACCAGGAAGTTTGCTTCATGCGCCACTGAGCAACTTTCATAGAAATGAATGGGGCCCCGCCTCCAATGCTGTATCCACTTCTCTTTATACATTCATTTTGTTTATTACCGACGTCATGCCGTGAAGAACAGCCGACAACTATGGATGTTGCCAGCATGGTTGGATTGTATAACGTGATGACTAGAAATCAAATTAAAGTGTCTAAAGTCGTCTTGTTATTTGATAACAGTGTGTCTTGGGATAGTGTTGATTTGGCACGTTTTCAACCATCAACCAATTCTTGCAAAAATAGTATTTTATCTGGAGCAGGTTTAAGACAATGGATTGAGCGGATAGTTTTGGGTTGCAGTGGCGCAGTGCCACCGCAGGATTACTAGTGCCACTGCAATCGGCCATGCTCCAAATGCTATTTGTTTTATTTAAAAACATATCATAGGTGCCCCTTACTACACCCCCCTCAATTGTTGCATTGTCATTGGAGAAATATTGTGGAAAAATTTAAGTGCTTTTAAATATAGCAAAACTACCTCACATCTACCACCTTAACTCTGCAGTAGCACGTGCCAGTGTTGTAGTACTCGAGACCGGTCTTGGTCTCGAGACCGGTCTCTATGAATTTATTCGTTTTAACTCCCTGTAAGGAAGCTGGAGATCTAGAATATTAAGGGGTGATGGTAAATAAGTCAAATAAAATCCATGGTCTTGAAAATTGACTTGTTTTTTTAGGTCTCGACTCGGTCTCGACCCTCCAAAGACTTGGTCTTGACTCGGTCTCGACCGCCCAAAATCTTGGTCTTGACTCGGACTCGACCCTTTAAGGCAGGGATGGGCAAACTTTTTGGCTCAAGGGCCACACTGGGTTTTAAAATTGACAGGCGGGCCGGGCCAGTAGCAGATTGGGGGGAGGGCTAACTAATAGCCTAAATTATATAATGATATGACTAATATAAATTATATAATAATAAACATGTGAAAACCATTACCTGAACAGTAAAGAAAACGTTTATTCAGTTTCAGTGGGAACAGTGTTGTTGGTCACCCTTTTTTGCCCCTTTATGGACTTCATGGACAAAAATGCTCCGCCCAA